>CM040447.1:3702544-4004347 GCA_022749755.1 Azadirachta indica
CTACAATAGAAAATTTAGAATGTGTAACAAAAAACTTAAATTAAGGAGTTATAATTAACGTTATACATGTATACGTATATGTATGCATGAATAACTTATTTCATTAAATACAACCTTTTGATAGCTTTTGTAAAGATTTGGAGCTCTTCAAAGGTACCATAGGCATCAAATGTATCATCCATGATTGATACCATGCAATTTATTTTGGTCAATATCATTCTACCGAAGGCGTATTCTGGCTCAACGAATATTTCCATTGTCCAAAAGTACAGCTCCACTAATCTGTCTCTGGCATATGGCACCTTTATGCTAAAGTTTAAATCTCTCCACCACCTGAATATTTCAATTATAGATATATATATATAGAAAGAGATTTTATTCTTAATAAGAAATTATATAACTAACATATTGAAATTACAAACTTAATTAATTACCTGGTCAAGGCACTTAGTTCTTTCTGGCGTTGAGCTTGTACAATATTAAAATCTAACTTTGCAAACTTAAGCAAAGTTTGATTATGCAAATCATCTTTTGCATACATATCGAAAAAATCCCTTGCCTCAAATCTTGGCACTGCCTTATGAAGAGGACTATAAAGAGCATGATTTATCTTTTTAGCAAAATTAGGGTAAATTTGGTCATCTACCATTGATTTAAGTTGAGTAGTGGTAAAAGCAAGGGCTTCATCTAAAATTTCTTCTCCACGAATGCTTAAGTATGTTGCCTCGTACAAACTTAACATGCCTTCAACATTTTTGATCAATGATTCTTTGAAGAAATATTTACCTTCTTCATCTTTGAACTTGTTAAAAATATCTGAAAATTACAATATTTAAAAATCAGTTCTAGACAAGAATTTTATAAGTGGGAGAATGAACTATAACATATTATATTGTGTTTATTAAATATTTTAACTATTTTCCTTTTAAAATTAAGTGGAAATATGAGGGCAAAACAAATTCTTAGTTTTATAATCATACTATGTCATTAAGCTTTCGCTTAATAATTAAGTGATTGCATACCACATGAAATCATAATTCCTTGTTGTCTAAATAGTCGGAAACGAAGAGAAACAGTGTAGAGATCACCATTATCATCAATCTCTCTTTCATTCATTTTGAGCAATGCATCTTCAATCTCCTTCTTAAAGTGATAAGCAACACCTAAGCGTTGGATTGTATCAATAAGTTGCAGTAATACTTTTTGGGCAACAGGACTATCTGTAGCCCAAGATATTATCATCCTCCTCACCTCTTCTTTTAATGCTTCATGTTGCCCTTGAGTTGTGGTATCAATTGTCTGCATTCATAAACAAATTAATTTAAGGATATGTTTATATATATATATATATATATATATATAGGGGAAGAGTAAAAAGTAATAACTGAGGGGCAAACTATTTAAAAGATAAGGTTAAGTAGCTCATATTTTTAAAACTATTAATATAAAGATAAATAAATAATTTTGTAAAATATGGGGTCACATTATATATAAACTTAAAATGTGAGTTTAAAATATAAATATTATAATAAAAAATTTAAAAAAATCCAAAGACACACTGCAACTAAATATCATGGTCCTTATGGGTCGAATCATTCATATAATATACAAAAAGAAACTTTAGATGTTTGATATCTTTCTCTTTGAATGAGATCTCGATTCTATATATATATATATATATATATATATCTTCTTTCGTATACACAACTTTACAAACTACATGAGAGGCAAAGAATGAAAAAAAAAAAGAATTTTTTTTAAATTGACTTAACTAAATTAAGTTGTAAAATAATTTTTAAAAGTAAAATAAAAATATCATCATATTATTTTTTTATGATCAATTGATTCATAACCTAAATTCATAATTTAATTCATCAATGTCACTCTCCTAGTCCATCAAATTTATTAAGAAAAACATATTGAAAGATGAAAATGTACACAATAATTAGAGGTAAACAGAAATTTAGATATATTATTTATTTTTACCTCAGAAGAACATGTAAGAAAATAGTCTCCCCATAAAGTAGGATGATAATTTGCAGAAGGCCTAATTTTTGACGATGGTGAGGTGGGAACTGCTGAAGCCAGAGTCGACATCTTAATCAAATACCACCTACCTTGGCACCGCTTTACACTATAATCGCTAATCAGTTTGCTTCTAGATGGACATTACTTGTTAGATTAAGATCTATATATAGAAGCTATGTATAATTATCAATACATACCAACATTGGACTAATTAGTAAAATAGGTATCTTTAATTCTACATGTGACAGCAATATTTATTAATTAATAGATAGAAACAAAATATCTCGATAATAGAAAGAATAATTTATTTACAGGTAAAAAAATAAAAAATAAAAAACACAAAACGGACGTTATTTTTGGACTACTTGGGAGAGAGAATTGATAGATCGTACACTGCATTTGGAAATAATTTAACAGACACGCATATTTTATTAAAATGAAGTACGAGAAAACGAAAAATTCCCAAGTGCGGTCTTATTAAATTTATTCTAATCCAAATTGGACTTATTATAAACTTATTCTGAATTCGAATTTTTGTCAACCTAAATTCTTGACTTTTAAAGTTTGCTCCAGGCAAAGAGAATTTAAGCCTAGACTCGAAACCATGTCAAATTTAAATAAAATTTATCCAAATCTCTAAATTTTTATAAACCCAACTCGAAACCTATAATTTTGCCAATCTTAATATAAAAATACATAATTACCATGCAATGTTATTGACTAAAGTTTTTATACTAAATTGGTAGCATAAAACATGTAAATTTGCACATATATATTGCAATATTTGATAACAATGATTATCTTATTTTGATTCTATGATTCTTATAGTCAAATTTAATAGGCTTAGATCGAATATGTTGAGATTTTGGGAGCCACTTAATACGAATAGAAATAAGATTTATAATCTGAAAATATATATATATATATATAATGAGAACCTGATATTATTTTTAAACTTATATAATGCAATTAATTATTTAGATTAATATTTTCGTACCTCAACATTCCAACCTTAATGAAATTATTTGGATCTTATTATTATTTCTTATTATTTTAATTATCAAATGAATACTTTTTTAGAAACATATAAATTTGTGCATTTTATTATATTGGCAGGCACGTGGTATTTGATACTGTTCATGTCAGACTTATTTTATCCATGTAATTGACATGATTTGATTCCCATAAATAATTTACATTTTTTCAAAATAAATTTCGTATTAAATGGTTGGCAAGAAGAAAACAATTTGTTATAAGGTAAATATAGCCTGGATATGTGGCAATACTAAGTCCACGAGGTATCTGTCAACACCATTTGGGACAATCCGCTCATGGTTCTAGAGTGCATCCTACTTGAAGTGGGAGCCTTGCTTAGATAGTGGTGGGATGTTCATATGAAGGGGTGCCACTGACCCATAACCAATGGCCACAAGAAAAGGGATGAAATGCGTGATTCCCATTCAAAATAGATACTAAAAAGGATAAGGATTCGACTTTAAATATTTTAATATTTTAATATAAAATTTCTAGCTAAAGGTGGAAACCACATGACACTGGCAAACTAACAACAACAGGTGGGCCGTCTAACCTGAATAGAGATAAAATATCTTTTAAATAGCTGACAGTGGATCTTAAATGAAGTTTGCAATTTTTTAAGATTGTAAAAAGGGGGGGTGAACTCGCTTGTAACACGTGTCAGGCAAAAGACAAGATAAGGAATAAGATAATCTCAACTTCGAACAATAATGCGACATGGAGTGGGCAATCTTAGATAAAGACATAGGAGTCACTCCTTGCTTACCACGTATTTAGGGTTTTATCTCCTTTAAGGGAGAAGCAAAATATTCAAATTTATTAAAATATAAAAGGAGGGAAAATGAATTGGAGCAATTTTTTCTGGCCAATCACACAAAGGGAAAATCTCTCATATAAATTCATACTTTTCTAAATGTAAGGATTCTTCTTCTCTCTCTATCTTCTAATCCTTTCTCTAAAAACTAAAAAACCTTTGTCTTCTTCATGTGTGCATAGCATTTTGTTGTAGTTCATTACCCAATATAGTTGTCTTTTTATGATTCTTCTATCATTTTCTACAATCTTGATGTTTTCTTTACCATATTAACTTTCTTTTGTCCTCCTCTTTAAAAGATCATGGTTGTTATTTATTCTTTCACTTACTTTTTCTAAGTCTTCTTCTTGCAATATAAAAGGAAAGGCTATTCGAGCCTTAACAAACTCCCTCAAAGTACTAACTTGGGCAATAGAGTGGGCTTACCAGAAGCCTTCCAGTATTCACTTTCTGATAGTGTTTTTTGCCGCATGGGACTACTCAGCTAGGTTTGAGGTTAGCCAAGATACGAGGAAAAAGGTTGCATTTTGGCTTAGTTAGGGGCTTGGTAAGGCGTGTGGTAGCATTTTAAGACCTTTTCGGGGTCAAAGTCTGGCCGAGTCGGGTAAGAATTGCTTAGTTCAGATCGTTGACTAAGCGTTGACCTACATTTTGGATACTCAATCATCTAAAACTCCACTACATCAGAGATTATGTTATTTTTTTATATTAATAGTAGTGCCTTCTGTAAGACCCATGAACGAAAAGCCTAGTTACAACTTCTAAACCTGCCAAAAAAGACACATGCCTAACTCTGAGGTTTCGAAAAGGACTGGCAAATAGCTCACATGAGAGCCAATCCAAAGCAGTCACCTGCCTCAAAATTGCTTTCGGCAAAATGCCATAGTGAAAGGTTTCGCCCACAGGTTTGATAAGGAAAAGGTAACAACTAGCAGAGATTTGGAAGTAGAGAAAACAATTGGCTGAAACTAGATCACATTTCTAGAACATGATGAAGTAATTGTTGCAACAACTTGGGTATATTGCCACTTCTACCACAGAACATAGAGAATTAGTCGGAGAATTAACTTAGAAACAACCTTGCTCAAGAAAGAGAAATACTATCTAGTTAGCCAAAGGGGCAGTAGAGACTATTTTAGCTTAGGAAGAATATTCATGAACCACCTAAAAGTCACCATAGTGACCACCGTTCCACTATTAGCAATTGATTAGAAGGGCCAAAGAGTCAGGTCAAAGAGCTTGTCAATGGTGATTGAGGTATTTCTTGATAGCGAGATGCCAAGGAGAAAGTAACAATGTCGAGCCCTCTTATATGGAATGCTTGTGAAAACAATTGCTTAACATACAAAAAGAGATGAGAGAACTCAAAGCCCAACAAGGGGGAATGCAACTTATTTGACATCTTGAGTGACTTTAGTACCTCCTTTGTTGACACAGTGAAGATTACTTTCTTACCTAGAAAATTTAAGATACCACAACTTAGTTCCTACCATGGTCATTCTGATCTAATTGCATATGTGGAAGTTTTTTAAATTTAATGCTTGTTCAAGGGGTCTCAAATAAGGTGACGTACAAAATGTTCCTAAGTACTTTAACTGAGTCGGCCAGAACCTAGTACAAGAAACTCCCATAAGGAAATATCCAAGATTTCGCCACCTTCATCAACAAGTTTGTTCGTTATTTTTAAAGGGCCAAGTCATCTAGCAAGGATCACTTTTCTCTCCAATACATCAAGCTAAAAGGGTAAAAGCCGTTGTATGAGTACATGAAGCGTTACCATGACGAGGTAATGCAAATAAGGGTTTATGAAAAAATGGAAACCTTGAGGAATTTTTGGCACAAAATCCATAGTAGACCCTTATGGATATCTTTCAAGAAAAGGCTATCTATCTCATACTAGGAGGCTTATAATCGAGCCATAAAGATAAGAAGAAAGCTGAGGACCTTAATAAAAGAAGTGGGGAGAAGAAAAAGTCGAATACCAAGCAAACCCCACCTGTTCTTCTTTAACAGGCATCTATCCCAAGTTAGCAACAAAGTTGAGGGTGCTAATGTTTGACAATTGCCTATCTCAGTCTAGACTCAAAGCACCGAGGCCCTAGCCTCCACTAATACCAAGAGACTCATTCCAATTGCCAAGAAAAGAAAGGGAAGCAACCCTCACACCAGTTTACCATCCTTTAAACGTTTCAAAAGAGTAACTTAACCACTTTACTCTTTAAAAGGAATCCAAGAAAGTATTGTGACTTTCATGAAAATTACGAGCATAACATTGTGGATTGCTTCAATTTGAGGGAGTGAATTCAAAATTTGATCAGCAATAGGTATTTAAAGAAGTTCATACTTGATGTAAGGGGGCTGGCCCAAGAAGCCAATAGTTAGGCGAAAGCTCAAGATGGGACCAACATTTAGAGAGATCCCAAGTGAAAAAGGATAGGGATTTTATAAACACCATCAGTATAGGACCTAACTTAGTTGGAGACTCTAATTGGATGAGGAAGGCTTATGCTAGAGATCCAACTTTAGGCTAATGCTACCATGAAGTCAACTTTGTTGAGAGGATGTCGAAAGTACTTAATGTAGTCTCTACCTTTATTATGTTCATAGAGGACGGCATCCATGAAGTGGCATATCCACATGATGATGCCTTGGTGACCATTAGAAAGGTTGCTAGGAAAGATGTGGCCTAGATCCATATTGATACAAAAAGCTTGGTAAACATCTTGTTCAAAAAAGCTTTTAACAAGTTGGCCTTAACTTTAACTAGGATGCAACGAGTAGCCACCTTATTCAGCTGGTTCACTGAAGATTAGTTGATGTTGTGTGGAATCATCACTTTACTAGTAACCATTGATGAAGATCCTGCTCAGCTTATTGTTATGGTTGACTTTGTAGTTGTGGATCATCCCAACTTTTATAATATTATTTTAGGGTGATCTTTTATCATGGCAATAAGGAGATTGTTTCTATATATCGTTTAAAGATGAAGTTTCCAATTGGGGACCGAGTTTGGTTACATAACCTCAATTAGGTGATGTCATCAAGCTTCTATCCTTGATAAGAAAACACTTGAAGCTGAGTAATGAGGCGAGCTCGTGAAAGAGTTAGAGATGATCCTAATCAGTGACGATGATTTAACCCAAATAATTAAGGTGTCCCAGTTCACCTTGAAGACTAGAATGTCTCTTGTTGAGTTTCTTAAGAAATACTTAGATGTTTTTGCATAGAGCCACAACATATGCTTGGCATCAATTTCAAGGTCATATTCCACCGTCTCAACATGAATCCTATTTATTAACTGGTTCGACAATAGCGATAGGTTTTTAATCAAGAATATTATGATACCATTGAAAAAGAGGTGGAGAAGTTACTCTAAACTAGTTTCATTTATGAGGCAAAATACCCAAATTGGGTTTTTAATGTTGTGTTAGTAAAGAAGCCGAGTAGGAAGTAGCACATGTGTGTTTATTTCACTGACCTTGATAAGGCATGTCCAATTGACAACTTTGACTAGATAGATCAGTTGGTTGATGTTACAATTGGCCATAAACTACTAAAATTAATAGATGTTATTTCTAGTTATAACCAAGTGAAGATTTTTACCCTAAATGAGAAGACTATAGAAATCTACGTTAATGACATGATCATCAAGTTGATAAGGATAGATGAGTACATATCCCATCTCAAGGAGATTTTTAACATATTGAGGAAGTTTGGTATGAAATTTGATATAGAGAAGTACATCTTTGAGGTAGCAACAGGGATGTTTCTAGGCCACATAGTCCATTAAAAGGGGATAAAGGCTAATCAGAAAAAGTTTGGAGATGAGATCACCTCGAATGACTAAGGAAATACAAAGCTCAATAGAGTGTGGCTAAGTTGAGCTGGTTTGTGCCAAAGTGCATAGGTCAATGTCACTCATTCTTCTAAGCCATAAAAAAGCTTAGAGGATAATAATGGAGTAAGGATTGTAAAGTTGTATTTAAAGAGTTGAAGGCTTATTTATTTAATCTGTCAATCTTAGCTAAACCTCAAAGATGGAGATAACTTGATGATATATTTAGTGGCTTTTACAACCATAGTAAGCATGGTATTTATTCGAAAACAGGAAGAAGTGTTGTAGAAACCTTTATACTACACTAGTAATAAGCTAACTAATATAGAGAAAAGGTATCTCAAATAAGAGCAACTTGTATTAGCACTTGTTATGTCATCCAGAAATCTAAGGACTTATTTCAAACTCACTACATCATTGTACTCACTAGCTTCCCACTTAGACAGATTTTACATATGCCGGAGAGTTTAGGAAGGTTCATGAAATAATGTATGGAATTTAGTGAGTTTGAAATCCATTATTGCCTACAAAATGCAATCAAGGGCAAGTTATGGTTGACTTCTTTGATAAATTTAACCCCAATTTGGAGAGTTCGAAGTAGGTGTAGACTTAGGTGAAAATAGTGAAGCTGAAACTACCTTATCATGGATCCTCCATGTGGATAGGTTGTCTAGCTCATACGAGAGAGAAGTTGGGATATTGGTCGTTAACCATGATGGGGTGAAAGTAAGATATGCCTTGAGATTTGAATTTAAAGCTTTTAATAATGAGATTGAGTATAAGGCAATGATCGCGAGGCTTAAGATGGTAAAAAGCTTAGGAGTAAAACGATTCCCAGCTCATCATGCATTAGGTTAATAAAGAATACCAGGCCAATAAGGATAATATGTTAGCCTATATGAGGAAGGCCAAAGAGGTGATACAATAATTTAAATAGGTTAAGTTGCAATAGGTTCTAAGAGAAAAGAATTTTAGAGCTAATATGTTGACAAGTTGGCATCATTAGCAAATACCTCTTTACCTGGGTCTGTACTGATTAAAATTCTACCCAAGTCATCCATAAAGGATAGTGTTGAAACTGTTCACTGCATTTCCAAGCCCCCATCTTGGATAGATTTTATTATGAAATACTTGGAGAATTGGTGTCTCTCAAAAGACCAGAGGCCACGAGAAAGTCTAGTATCGTGCTACTAGATATTGTATAATTGATAGGGTATTCTATGGGCAAAGTCTCCATGCCTTATTTTAAGTGTCTACATCTAAATAAAGTGGATTACATCATGAGGGAGATTTATAAAGGGTCATGCGATAACCATTTAAGAGGAAGATCATTGGCTTGCAAAGCTTTGTGTCAAACTATAGAAGAAGACTCCCAAGTCATCTCACGAACCTGTCTCACCTGCCAAAAACATGCAATATGATCAAGAATTTGCCCGATAATTTGACAACACTCAGCTCAGTTTGGCCCTTTGCTTAGTAAGAGATCGAGCTAATCGATCTTTTCCCAGTAGGGCAAGGTCAAGACAAGTTCACTATAGTTGCAATGGACTATTCTTGAAATAAGCAGAAGTAGAACCCCTGTCTAAGATTACCAAGAAAAGAACCACCAATTTCATCTAAAAGTATATCATTTATCACTTTGGAGTCCTGTGAGTCAAAAACTTTTGTGAAACTTAGAAGATTGACAATTATTACACTTCGCCGCTTATCCTTAATCAAACAAGTTGAAGTGGTGAGTAAGGTCATCAAAGACCTGCTAAAGAATAATTATACAACAAGAAAAAAGTTTAAGTTAATGAACTCTTTAAGGTGTATTAGACATACCGCACTACCTTCAAGATAGCCACATGTGACATTCCTTACAGTTTAGCTTTTGGCACAAAAACAATGATCTCTGATGAGGTAGGCATGTTTACATTTCACTCCCTTCACTTTAACGAGGTCAACAATATGTCCTACTTTAGTGTCGCCCTGGACTTATTAGAAGAGAAAAGGGATTGAGCCTAGGTTAGGTCGGTAACATATCAACAAAGAATCTCTAAGTACTATAATGTAGAAGTCAAGCCTTGAAGCTTCAAAAAAGTTGACCTACTGCTGAGAAAGGTGATCACCGGACTTAAAATGTGAAGTTCCACCAAGCTTTTTGAAACTTAGGAAGAGCCGTTCTACATCACAAAGGTTATCCGACATGGGGTCTATAAACTTGCTTATCTTAATAGGCATTTGGTCGAACACCTAAGGAATGTTGACGAGTTGATGAGGTACTACCTGTGATCTTGCTTGAGCTTGGTTTCTAGCAAATATTTTCTTTTATCTTCATATTATGATTCATCCAAAGTTTTTCATGACTATACTTCTTTTCTATATACTCTCTAATACGCCACGGTGTGTTGTTTCATTGCTTTGTCCTGTGTAAGCATTTTGGGGGAAAACATTATCACAACGAGAAGTTTATTTTTCTTTACTGATTGGGATGTTATTTATTTGGCAAACGTTATCTCAATGATGAATAAAAATGTTCTTTTTTCGTCAAGATACGTGTCTAATATTCAGATTATTATATATTATTTTAACCATGGTTCTTTATTTGTAAAACTGTGCATATAGAGTTACTCATAAAGGAAGATTGATTCTCCATGAAGTCAGATTATAAAACAAGTAAGCATCAACTGGAGGCATTTCCTCGAGTGGCTTCACAGGCATTTCCCTACGTATGATAATAGCTTAAACTTAGTTAACCAAGGTAAATAGCAATTATATCCTAAATTAAGGGAAACCTTGCCAAGCTCGATCTTAGCTTTGCCCAAAAAAAAAGAAAGCGAGACAAGTTGAGAAATTTTTCACCATATATGCTTTTCTCCATGAATATGTTCTTTTTGCCAAGCATTTCAGCTTAGAATAGCAAGATAGTCTAATGACAACCCCAACGTGGCAATGGTATGACCACCTAAAAGGAAAAGAGTATGATACGAGATGAATAAGAAATCGTAGATAGCTTCCAACACATTCGTCTCCTCTTCATCCATTGAAAACTGAGGATCTGTGTTATGGGTAAATATAGGCTGGATACGTGGCAATATATAAGCCTACAAAGTATCACTCGGCACCCTTTGGGATGACCCATTGATTGAAGAAAACCTTTTAACAATGCATCTTACTTGAGGTACAAGCCCTACTTAGATAGTGATGGAATATTTGTATGAAGGGGGTGCCACGTGGGCTATAAATAATAGTCATAAGAAAAGAGACGAAATATGTGGTCCTCACTTAAAGTTTGTAGTTTTTAAGATTACAAAAAGCGGGGATGAACCAGCTTGTGACACATGTTAGGCAAAAGAGAAGATAAAGGATAAAGGATATGGTAATCTTAACTTTAAATAATAATGTGGTGTATGGTGACAATTTTGGATAATAATATGAGAGCCAATCCTTAGTTACCACGTGTTTAGGGTTTTATCTCTTTAAAGAAAGAAGCAAGAAATTCAAATTTATTAAAATATAAAAGCAACGTAAATTAATTAGAGTAACTTCTTTTGACCAATCACATAAAAGGAAAGTTTCCTATGTAAAATCATACTTTTCTGAGTGTAAGGATTCCTTTTCTCTCTCTATCTTCTATTCCTCTCTTTAAAAACCAAACAACTTTGTCTTTTTTATGTGTTAATAGCATTGTATTTTTGTTCATTACCCAATATAGTTGTTAGTTTACAGTTCTTCTATTATTTTCTATAACCTTGATGTTTTCCTCACCGTATTAACTCGCTTTTTTCCTCTTTTTTAAAATATCATGGTTGTTATTTATTCATTCACTGTTTTTAGTAAGTCCTTCTTCTCACAATATAAAAGGAAAAGTTATTCAAGCCTAAACAACTCCCTCAAGATATTGATTTGGGCATCAGAATAAGCTCATAAGAAACTATTTAGCATTCTCATTTTCACAATGTTTTTCACTGCACATGGGATTACTAGTTAGGGTTTGAGGTTAGTTAGGAGATGAGGCAAAAAGGTTGCATTTTAGCTTAGTCAAGGGTTGGGTAAGACGCATGGTAGTGCTATGGGATCTTTTTGAGGCCAAAGTTGGGTTGGGATCGAGTATAATTGCTTGGCTAAAACCGTTGACTAAACGTTGACCTTCATCTTGGACACCAAATCACCTAATACTCTACTGCACCAAGAATCGTGTTATTTCCTACATCAATACAAGTGATAATTCCTCATAACTCTAGAGATTTGTATCTTTAATATTCTCTTTTTGAGCATAAAAAACAACTAGTATTTTGGTTTTGACAATGCATTTGATATTGTTGTTTCAAAAACCAAAAGAAATAATGTTGTTTGCTTCAATTTTCAACACTATATTCATTCTTAACAACATAAATAATTGTTGATACCTACAAATAAACCTTGGGTCGAGGCACAAATCTAAGTCAAAACTACACCATTTTATTCAAGTAATTTATATTTCTAATACCACAATTTAGGGCTCAATTATGAGTTGTGACATGGAAGGTAAGGGCAGGTTCAAGTTTAGCCAAAATCAACATAATAACCTTGGTTTAACTCTCTTGGAAAACTAAGGTCAAAAGGATTTATTATATGACTAATCTAACGTATGAAAAATACAAAAGCTCAAAACTTTAGAGCCCATTTCCAAAGTCTAAAACTTTATTTTAATTAAACTTAGGATTAAAACCTTTAAATTAGAGTATAACTCAACCTACAAATATAAATATTTAATTATCTCTTTTAGTTAAGATTAAATTGTACATAATTTCTTATTTCTAGATAAAAACTTTTCTTAGAAAGATAACTTAAATTAAACTAAAATTTTGTAAGCTGGTTATATTATATTCCACTATAATTTCACGTCATGCACTATGTAAGGAGGTGTTGTTCCATGTTTAAGAGGAACTCTCATAATCCTAGAACAGCACCTAGAGTCCTTGAAAACAGGATCTTGAGGCGACATGTTCTTCTCTTTCATGTCTAACTAGCAAATATTCTAGTAATCATTATTTTTTCAGTCATCTTTTGCCGTGGAAACCAATCTTAGACTTTTTCCTAACATACTTACGCTCTTCCTGTATCTATAAGCATCAATTTGGTCACTCTTAGGTCTCAAAAATATCTTTTTCCCACTTCTAGATCTGTCAGGTTGCAAGTGAATGTATCGTATACCATCAACAGCAAGTCTATATAATATTAATTTAACCTCACAGTAGTTGCGACCTACCTTTTTTATTTGTGTTCCACTACATTGATACTGGAACTATCTCACTCCCACACACTATAGACTCATAATTTGACTCTTGTGTTATATTGATGCTTGTATGAGCTTTATTTATAAATGGAACTAAAATGATGCTTGTATTATCTTTGAGTTGTTTAGTCTTGTGTTATATTGACAAAAATTTTAAGCTTATGTTGTTTTTTTTTTTTTTGAATTGATCGACTTAACAAATTGATTTTAATTATCAATAGGTTCTTGTACATATAATGTTATATCATCTTAATAAGTTTTAGCTGTAATTTTTCATTCATTCGAATGGTTTTATGTAAAATAATTTTTTATTTACTGAAAACTTTATCCTCATCATTCCTAATTGTTAAGGATCTTTTGATTTCTTAAGTAGTTTATTTAACTTCACATATAAATTACATCCATATATGCCATTTAATGCCATATATTTAATATTAACAAGATTGCTAATTAATTCCTTCTATAATGAAGAAAGGCGTTAGATTTTCATCAACTTTGTCATTGTGTTTCTAAGTGTGCCCAGCTATGAAGCCTATAATTGCATAAGAATTAAGGTATGAATAATTTTATCAAATATTTTCTAAAAATTTTTCTCCACTTAATTAATTTCTTGACATTATTATTTATTTAATACTTATATAACATTCCTAATTCTAAAAAATTTCGACAGAATTTATGTTATAATATAATGTACATTAAATATGTAATTATGTAAGTTTTAAAATTTCGCTTTAAACACTTCTAATAAAATTAAACACCAATTGCTTCATTTCATTACTTAACAAAATATAATCAATTTCATAACTTCTAAAATCCAAGTACCAGCATAGAAATTACATCAAAACTATACTTTGCACAATCCTACCCCTGTAATGACATATATTTTCAAAAATAGCAAAATTTTTATCCTGAAGCTTTGTCTTCTATTTATAAGAATATCCTGCATTACCTAAATCTAAAAAGTAAGAATGAGCTGATGTCCAGTAGACATTTATATACAAAGACAGTTTTAAAATTTATAATAAACAAATTTGAACATAAAAGCACTTTTTAATTTCCAGCAAAGAGTATAGTATGATATCAAATCAAATTTTTAATTTCAATGTTCATACAAACAACATAAAACACATTAATTCCATTATATAATAAAATTTCTATAAATTTTGTGCTTACGTACTTTACGGGCATTATTCTGAAGGACCGCTGATCCAAAAATTGGCCATACCTACTTTAGGGGCATTATTCTCAAAAACTGTTGCCTCAAACACTGGTACCACATCGCAACAACAACTATGTTCATCACATTTTCATTTATCAAATATATTTACAACATTTTCATACAAATTATACATTTATAAAAGCACAACACGTGTTGATACATTTTTCTTACTATATTTAAAAATTTAACGTTCATA
Organism: Azadirachta indica; assembly: GCA_022749755.1. Lineage (NCBI taxonomy): Eukaryota > Viridiplantae > Streptophyta > Magnoliopsida > Sapindales > Meliaceae > Azadirachta > Azadirachta indica. The sequence goes on from CM040447.1 coordinate 3,716,932, forward strand.
TGAAAATTACTATTTAAACACGATTAAAAAAATAATTAATTGGATCACCATATGGTGATTCAGGAATTTCATTCACATTATCAAAACATCTACTGTAATTAAACACCCTACTTTTTAGCATTAAAATCAAAATCTACCAAATGCATAAAAATACCTATACGGCAAACGTGTGACAATTTCATACCTTTATTGGTTTGCCCTTCTCCTCCCAATCACCTTCTATTAATAATCTAAAAAATCAAATCTAGTTACCTAAAATATATATATTTTAAATATAAATTTATATACTCACAGTTTAATATTCTACAACTAAAATATCTTATTTACTAATTTACCAAACGAAAATCAATCATCTAAAAGTATAAATTCAAACCAAACCTTCTTTCTTTCTTTCTCTTCTTCTCTTGGGTTTTGTCTTTGGCTTTCAATTTTTCTTTTGAAATAAATCAAAGCAAAGCTCAAATTTATACAAAATACCTGTTGCCTCACCGCTCCTTCACCAACCAACATTTGGTTTTCCCTTATTGTGCCAACACATTGCCACATGGCCTTTTGTCCTTTCATTATCTTTTTTTTTTTATTCATTTCAATCATTTTTTTTTCCACCGGTTAAGCATATTGAGAAGAAAGATTTTGACTCTCAATTTCCATTCAAACCCCTAACCTCTATATTTTTAACCTTTTTACCCACAATTTAAAATCTTATTACTTTTTAATCCTTTCCTTGTAAAATATAGACTCATTCATCCATAATCAAATAATCTATTTCAATTGAACATTCTTATTCTTATTATCATTATTATTTTAATTTCTATATAAATGCATTAATTAAAAAATCTGAGTACTACAATTCTCCCCACCTTAAAAAAATTTCGTCCTCAAAATTTATGTATTCGATGAAAATAGCTTTGGATATTGAGATCGCATCTGATCTTCAAGTTCCCAAGTAACTTCCTCAATTTCATGATATTGCCACAAAACTTTCACCAATCTGAGCATATCTTCTATTATCTGGATAATTCTCTTAGATTTTAAGGATGATAGGTTGTATTAAAATTAAACTAAGTGCCCATAGCTTTCTAGAAACTTATCTAAAATTATGATGTAAATCTTGTATCTCTATCAAATACAATTGATAAAAGCATTTCGTGCAGTCTTACTATCTCTTAATCATAAAATCTACTCAAAAATTCTAGAGAATTAGTAGATTTGACAGGTAAAAAGTGAGTAAATTTTGTTAATCTGTCCACAATTATCAATACACTTTCATAATTCTTTCAGGTTCTGGGTAGCCCTCTTACAAAATTCATAGTTACATGTTTCCATTTCTACTCATCCATTAAGAGAGGTTGGAGTAATCTTGTTGGTTTTTGATGTTCTGCTTTCACCTGTTGACATGTCAAACACTTAACCATAAATTCCCCCACGTTTCTCTTCATCCCATTCCACTAGAATCATCTATGCAAGTTTTGGTACATCTTTGTACCACCAGAATGTATGGTAAATTTAGACCTGTGAGCCTCACTAAGCTCATCTTTTCTAAGATATTCATCTGATGGTACAAAAAGTCTATTAGCAAACCTTAAACCACCGCATAAATTTATAGACCACCCGTCCATGTCCTCACCATTCTCTAACTTGGCTCATTCTGACTTAACTTCAGGATCACTTTATTGTGCAATAATCACCTTTTGAAGGATGGTAGGTTGGGCTATTAGGTTAAATAAGAAAAGTTGGCTTCTTGATTCATTAATCCTCAAATCAAAATTTTTTAAATCATTACACATCTTCCACCTTCGACAGGAAAATCTTGCCAAAGTGTCCTGAAATTTCCTACTTATAGCATTTGCCACCCCATTAGCCTTACTGGGATGGTAATGGAAGGTGAAATCATAATTTTCTAGGTATTCCATCCACCTTATCTGCCTCAAGTTAAGATCTTTCTGGGAAAAATAATATTGAAGGTTTTTATGATATGAGAATACTTCAAATTTCTCACCGTACAAATAATATCTCCATATCTTTAATGCAAATATAATAGCAGTAAGTTCTAAATTATGTGCAGGATAGTTATACTCATGGACCTTCAATTGGCGTGAACCATACGCCACCACTCTCCCTAACTGCATCAAAATAAAACCAAGACGTACATGTGAAGCATCGCAATAAACTGTGTATCCTACACCTCGCTCAAGAATAACTAAAATTGGGGCTGAAGTCAAATGATTTTTCAACTCTGCAAAGGCCTGCTCACATTGATTGTTCCATTCAAATTTCATCTTTTTTCTAGTTAATTGAGTCAAAGGTGCTGTTATTCGAGAGAAATCTTTCACAAATCTACGATAATATCCTATTAGACCTAGGAAACTTCTATTCTCTAATATATTTTCAGCTTATCCCAGTTAAGCACTACCTCTACCTTATCAGGATCCACATAAATGTCTTCGTTTGACACCACATATCCAAGAAATTTAGTTTCAGTTATCCAAAACTCACATTTACTCTATTTTGCATATAAACGGTGCTCCCTTAACACTTGCAAAGTAATGCACAAGTGTTCTTAATGCTCCTCCATTAACTTAAAATATATTAAAATGTCGTCAACAAACACCACTATAAACTATCAAAGTAGGGGTGAAAGATTCTGTGCATCAGATCTATAAATGCTACAAGAGCATTGATTTTACTAAATGGCATTACTACAAACTCAAAATGTCGTATCTAGTACAGAAAGCTGTCTTTGGGATATCTTCATCTTTAACTCTTAGTTAGTGGTAACCAAATCGAAGATTAATCTTTGAGAAGTATCTAGAATCACACAACTGATCAAATAAGTCATCAATTCTAGGCAAAGTATATTTGTTCTTCACTTTCACCCGATTTAATTTTCTGTAGTCCACGCATAATCTTAAATTTTTGTCCTTCTTTTTAGCAAATAAAACCAGTGCTCCCTAAGGAGAAGTACTATTGCCAATCCCTTTATCTAGTAACTCCTGTAATTGAATATTTAACTCCTGTAACTCATCTGATGCCATTCTATAAGGGGTTATTGAAATTGGTGAAGTACTTGATATATCTCAATATTAAAATCTACTTCTTTCTTTGGAGGTAATTCGGGTAAATCATCAGGAAATACATCTTGAAACTTATCAATTACTGGAACAGTTGGAGTTACTGAATCACCAATGTCATAACTGATCACACTTGCCACCTATCCTAAATAATCTTTATGTTCATTATACCCAATATAGGTACAATGATGATTAGTCCCTATTTCCAATGATATGAAATCTTTCACCATCAGAAAGATTAACACTTACCCTTTGTCTGTGGCAATCTATAATGGCATAGAAAGATGACAACCAATCCATACCTAGTATCACATCATAATACACCATTTTCATCACAACTAACCCAAACGTGACTATACAACCACCTACATCAATTTCATAATTATGTGACATTTTATCCAAACTTATTCCACCTCCAACAAGTATTTCAACTGATAGCTTATGTTCTAAAGGCTCAATCTTTAAACTCAAGAAAGACACAATTTCTGTTGAAATAAAAGAATGTGTAGCAACAAAATCAAATAATATTCTAGCTCAAATATTGAATAAGAGAAAAATATATTCTATTATAGTATAATCGAGTCGATCCACATCCTGAGTGATAGCATAAACTCTACCCTGAACTTTAGGTTTTCCTCGCCCTTGTGACACTTGGGATCTTTGAGGCGATTGCTTATGACTTCTTTGTTACGGCGACCTACCCTGCTGACTTTGTTGTGCTACTAATTGAGTGTTCCCTTAATGTGAGCTAGTCATTTGACTCAGTGTCTACATCAAACATGGACAATGGTTTCGATAATGGTCATGTTCTCCATATTTAAAACATACACCTAGAGATATATGAGACATCTGGTCATGTTAGGTGCTTCCCTGAACAAATCTGGTTGTTTGACCTTATGTCTGCCTTAAATGCGAACACATATTTCGGTGATGACCTTATTGCCCACACTCAAGACACACACTTGGTATATTGCAGGGACCTTAGTTATTATAGATTGGAGACGGACTTTTCATTTGTCTCTTCTCTTCCCACCTAGGAAGTTTCTGGTCAAAACTTCTCTTATTTGATTCCATTATCTGTTTGATCTCATTCTCATTTGTTCTACCATCAATGCTCGTTCAACCACTTCTGAATCATTCTAAATGTTTAACACTATAAGTTCGTGTCGAAGTGATAGCCTTAAACCTTTCACAAATCGTTTAGTCTTATTTTTCTCCCTCGAAGTCATTAAAGTAGCAAACCGACTTACTGCTTCAAATCTTGCCTCATATTGTGCTACTAACAAATTTCCCTGAGTTAGATGAATAAATTCATCTAACATGGCATCACGAAATACCTTAGGAAAATATTTATCCATGAAAGCTTCTTTGAAGGCATCCCATGTCCATTCTTCGTCCTGCTTTGTAATCTTAACAGTATTTCAACCAGTTGGAATGTTACAAGTTTAACTTAAATCTCTCTGGGTGCTTATAAAGCGTCCAAAATTTGGTTTATTTGTTCTACCCATTCCTCAACAATTAATAGATTAGACTTTCCACTAAAAGTTAGAGATTGGAGGATTGAGTTTCTTAAATTCACTCAATGTTTATATATTCTGACCTCTATTACTATTACCTTGGCATTGAGAATTACTGGTAATTTCATGAAAAGCAGTAACAAATTCTTTCATCGTTTGGTGAAACTTACTAAACTGATCCCCTATTTATGAAGAGGATACCTCTATTTCTCTATTATTAGACATACTGAAACAATAGATTTCATGCTACAACAGTCAAAGTAGAGCGGCATAAAATGAATAAGTCTCAATAATGCAAGTAAAACAAAAGTCATTTATACATTGACCATATAAGTTTATAATTCTTTACAATAAAACCAACAATGGATACTCAAAGGATAACAAAACTTAAGTTATTCTATATAGGTATATACAAAAACACTATATACATACAAAATGTTAGTGATTATCTAGTTTATCTTCCCTGCACCATCTCACCACCACTTTGCATAAGTGTTTTTGATAACAACGAGCTCAAAAGTTTCCTTCATCCTAATAGGAAAAAGATCTAGTGTCATTGATTTCTTCTCATTAGTATCACTCGTTGTACTTTTCTCACCCTCAAGACTCCTCTTACCAGCTAAACTTTCTTTTAAATGTCGTGTCACGAGTTTATTTTGATTCACTCCCTTGCCGTAAATCTTTAAACCCATTAATGCCTTATTCCTTACATCTTCAAGAGCACACGGACCTGGATCAGTATTTGAATAACGCATAATAGTTCTTGCCAATTTCTCTCTCATTCTATTAGCATACATCCTTCGCAAGTCCTTCACGAGAACACTACCTAGAGCACACTGTTCATTCTTATTCACATAAGTCAACCTGCTGTGCTTGGTCCTCCCTATACTACAAGACCAAATATATTAAAATTAAAATTCATATAGAAAAAAAAAGTGCAAGTAACAACAAGGTACAATGTCTCTAAAACTATTCCACTATCATAAGAGATGTTTACAGAATCCTAACTTTAATCTCTGATACCAACTTTTGTAACATCCCTAATTCTAAAAACTTTCGACGGAATTTCTGTTATAATATAGTATACGTCAAATATATAATCCTATAAGCTTTAAAATTTTACTTTAAACACTTCTAATAAAATTAAACACGAACTACTTTATTTCATTACTCAACAAAATATAATCAATTTTATAACTTCTAAAATTCAAGTACAAGCATAGAAATTACATCAAAACTATACTTTACAAGATCCTGTCCCTATAATTACATATATTTTCAAAATAGTAAATTATCCTGGGTACCCCTTTGTCTTCTATTTACAAAAATCTCTTGCGTTTGAAAAATAGGGATGAGCTAATGCCCAGTAGAAGTTTATACACAGAGGCACTTTTAAAATTTACAATAAACAAATTTGAATATGAAAGTACTTCTTAATTTCTAACAAAAAGTATAGTAGGATATTAAATCAAAATTTCAATTTCAATGTTCATACAAACAACATAAAACACATTAATTCTATTATATAAAAATATTTCCATAAATTTTGTGTTTGCGTACTTTACGGACATTATTCTGAATGACCGTCACACCAAAAATTGGCCATACGTACTTTAGGGACGTTATTCTCAGGGATTGTCGCCCTAACAGAAACATACTTGAGGGGTATTATTTCTAGGACCATCGCCCTAAACACCGATGCCACATCACAACAACAATCATGACCATCACATTTTCATTTATCAAATATGTTTACAACATTTCCATACAAATCATAGATTTATAAAAACACAATACGTGTTGATATAATTTTCTCACTGTATTTGAAAATTTAACATTCATATGAAAATTACTATTTAAACTCGATTTGAAAAATAATTAATTGGATCAACACGTGGTGATTCAAAAATTTCAAAACATCTAATCTAATTAAACACCCTATTTTTTAGTTTTAAAACAAAAATCTACCAAATGCATATAAATAACTACTTGACAAACGTATGACAATTTCATGGCTTTATTGGTTTGTCATTCTTCTCCCAATCACTTCATAATATTAATTTAACAAATAATAATAAATGATGATATAAAAATTCAAATTTAATTACGTAAAATGTATGTATATGTATATATATATTTTAAATATATATTTCTATACTAACAGTTTAATATTTTACAACTAAAATATATAATTTACTAATTTACAAAACGGAAATCAATCATCCAAAAATATAATTCAAACCGAACCTTTTTTCTTTCTTTCCCCTCTTCTCTTAGGTTTTGTCTTTGACTTTCAATTTTCCTTTTGAAATAAATGAAAGCAAAGCTCAAATTTATACAAAATACCTGCCACCTTACCTTTCCTTCACCACCAAACGTTTGGGTTTTTCTTATTGTGCCAATATATTGCCTTGTGCCCTTTTGGCCTTTCATTCTCTATGTTTTTTTTTTTTTATTCATTTGGTTTTCTTTTTTCCACCGATTAAGCAAATTGAGAAGAAACATTTTGACTCTCAATTTTCATTCAAACCCCTAAACTCTATATTTTTTACTGTTTTACCCATAATTTAAAAATTTATTACTCATTAATCCTTTCCTTGTAAAATATAGACTCATCCATCCATAACCAAATAATCTACTCCAATCGAATATTCTTATTCTTATTATCAATATTACTTTAATTTTTGTATATATGCATTAATTAAAAAATCTAAATACTACAACTCATCGCTTTGATTTTAAATATTTCATATTTATTAATATGGGTTAATTAATTATTTTAATTTACTACTATGATATTTTGATAATATTCAATTTACGCCCAACATTTTAAAATATGTTGAACGCGATCACATACAGTTAATTACTACCTTTAAATTGAACAATTAAAAGGGTTAATTAGTCTTTTTATATTTTAATTAATAATTAAAAATATAACTACTAAGACACCCCTTTAGATACCATGAACACCCCCTAGTTACTAATTAATGCAATTTATCATTTTTATATTAAAATAAAAGATTTGTATTAAAAAATTAATAAAATAATTTCTAAATGTATTTTCTTCTTCTCTTCTTCTGTTATTCCTCTTCTTCCATTCTTCTCCCCCGTCTCTCTTTCTTTTTCTCCATGTCTAAACAGTACAGATCACAATCAATTTTTAAAAAGTTCGAAAACTTTAGATCTAAAACATGATGATGGTGGTGGTGGCAGTGGCATGCGGCAACATGACATGGAGCACGCTTCGACGGTGGCAACATAACCATGGAGTTGTGTTGAATATATTTTAAAACATTGGGTACAAATTAAATATTGGCAAAACATTATATGGTGGTAACTTAAAGCTAACCCTATTTACATTTGTTTATTTATCTATTAATCTTTTGTGTTTGTTTCTCTTATGTCTTATACTCATGATTTGTAATGTGACCTCTAATGTGTTTACTAATGTTTAACTTATTTTGGTGTTTATATGTTAGAATGATGCGCAGAGCTCCACAGGTACTAGCACTATTCCAACGTAAAGCTTTTACTTGTGAGTACAAGTAAGTTCTTGATTTTTATTGCTTCTTTCTTTTATATGTTATGCTTTTGATGTGATTATAAAAAAAAAAAAATAAAAAGTTATCCTGAAGCCTGTACCCTGTCACAGTGGCAAGTAAATGGACTCTTTAGTTTCTCTGTCAACATACTGTTTTCGGATTGTTAAACTTCGTATTTGTAGTCTTCGTTTATTTACTGGCTCGATATCTGTAGTTTTGCTATCTTAATTGTTTTTATCGTGCATAAATTGATGATTTAATGTTTATCGTACTTTCAGTCTTACTTAACTCAATAATGAATAATTGCATATCAAGCTAGCATACATTAAATTAACAATCAAGTATATGAAGAGTGTATGTGTTGATTTTGAAATTACTTGAAGACAAGGAGTTAATAATTCAAGGTTATAACTTATTGTATTCATGGATGTAGTTATAGGTTAATTTTGGTACATTAATTTAGAATATTTATGTAATTTATGGATGTATTTTGAATATATGTAATTCAATGTTTCATTTACAATAAAATTATTAATTACAGTTATTTTTATTTTTATAATGAAATAATAGTTTTCATTGGCCAAATATGTACCTGTTGCCTCCTTATGTTTTGCTTAAATTAGTTTATATACATATATCTATGCACATCAAAAAGCTTTATCTTCTGAACCTTTAAAATCTCCAGGCAAATTAATTTCGAAGTAGTTAACTAAATCTAGATTACATTAATTATATGTGATGACTAAATTTCCAAATTAAACTGGAGAATATCAATATTCACATACGAATTACAGTAGTGTCTACAATAACTATTGTACGTAGCTAGCTCAATATAAAATCTTTTTCTAGTCGCAAAATTCATTGGAGTAATTTATTGTTGCAATGGGTAGTGTCTTTTCTAATCCAGATAGTATGCTCTTTTCTTCTGCATCTTTGTTCATCCACCAAATTCAATATCCCTTTCAATTATGATGACAACACTATATACTTATATATTAATAATAAAATAATAAAATCAATATAACTGTCTTGCATGTAACAATTATTTAAAAATGACAAATTAGTTAAAATAAAAATTTTATTATTTTAACTTTATAAATATAATTTCATTGATTATTAATTTGTTCTTATTTGCAGTTGAAACAATAGGCAAACTATTTTTGATAAAGCTAGCTGGCTTTTGTCTCATGGACATGGATATAAGGTGATATTATTATTGAAATATCTATATATGATTCTTCGTAAAGTTGTGTAAGGCAATGGCTAATCATAAATAATATTAAAAATAAATACGTATTGTTGAGTATATAAATTTATTCATGCGAATTACTGTAATGATGTTTTATTTTTATCAAACATTTTATATTTTTACGAGAGTAAAAGAAAAACAAATTATAAACGGCAACTGTATAATCTTATTACATTAAATTATAATACCAAAATTTATCAAATTATTACATTATAATACCAAAAATTAACCTAAAGTTGGCAAATAATACTTTATAAATAGTTACAATTGCATGTTGCTATGTTCTAATTAGATTTTTTATTTACATTATAATATATATATATATATATAGTACAAGAAATTGAATAGCAATTGTCATGGCTGCTAGATTGATATCTTGTTGATGTTAATTTGTTTCAAAATAGTGTATTCCATCGTCCCCTTTCCTGAAAAGTAGTCACTACTGGAGTCTTATTAGATTTTTTATTTTATAGCTAATAACTATATGAACATATATTACATTTTGATCTTGTTGATTCAAATTTGTATATATAATTACTATTGCTTTATGGATATGTCTCTCTTCAATTATCAATTTTGCCTATGTATTAAATGAATAATCTAAATAACAATAAAGATTTGTTTGGTGTAATTTTTTTGGATAAAGTATATTGTAATAAAATTTTCACAAATAAGAGTTTTCATAGCATAGTTTTAATGAAAATTTATTAATTATTTAGTTGCTATAAAGAATTTTAGTAGAAATTGTATAATTATTTGATAGACAAATTTTTAAAAACTCTATTATAAGAAAATGTGTAAAATCTTTAAAATAAAATAAAACATCACAAATAATTTAAACTTATAAAAAAAATTGAAAAATTTTTAACGTCAAAATCTCGAAAATTTGGATTTCTTTCAATAAAAGTAAAACAATTTCTTCAATTCTTAAAAAACCTTTCTACAATAACTAACAAATAGAAAAAACAAAAAACAAAAAACAAATTTTTTTAGCATTAAAAGGTTATTTAACGGATTAAAAAGTCATACCAAACAAATATAATTATATAATATAAATTATTTCTTTGTCTCTCTATCCCATTTAGTTATAAATCTGTATATTATTAAGAAATAAATTTTATCTACTAAGTTTATTTGTCCATATTAATAAATTTTAATCATTATTGTAGAAGGGCCGAATAATTTAGGTTTGATTAAAGTTAAAGGTTAGAAAATAATGGAAAGGTATTTAAGTTCTTCACAAATAATTCAGTAGATAGGCCCAACAAGCAGAAATTCAAAAGAAACTCGCAACTTTTATCCATCAATTAGATTTTCAATATAAATTAGAACTAAGATAAAACAAAAATGACAAAAAATCTAATTTAAATAAGAATAAGATAAGGGGGGTGGCAAGACTATTTTCATACTTAAATAAATTTATTAGTTCATATCAATTGACGAAATTTTATATTAATAATTATTAACATCTAAAAATTGCAATCATAATCGAGTTCCATAAACAAAATTAATATTTTAAATGTAGCATTTATATGTTAAAAATTGTTAATACCTGAAAATTGTTTTTGAGCCTAAGCCCAAATCTAAGGCTAAACTATGTCGTTTTGATAAGGTAATACATAAATTGCACAAATAAATGCAAACCATTTTTTGACATTTAAATTGTGAGTTAAATTGTGAGTTGTTGTGTGGAAGGAAAACATGCTCAATATTAGCCCAATTAAATATAATAAGTTAAAGGATTAAGATAATGTATGAGGAATACAAAAATCTAAAAATTTTAGAGTCCACCTTTTAGGCCTAAAACCTTATTTTAATTAACTTAAGACTATTAAAACAAGTATTTTAATATAAATACAAGTTATTAAACGTCTTTTTGAATTAGGATTAAATTACATATAATTTTATTCTTAAACAAGGACTTGTCTTACAAAAATAACTTCCATTAAATTAAGATAATATGATTTTATTATGTGCTACCACAATTATACATTACGCACTATATAAAAAGGTATTATTCCATGTACAAAATGTCTTAGAATCTTTAAATCAAGATCTATGGAGAGAGAGATAGATACTAAAATCACAAGACAGAATAAACACATTTGTTGGTGGGAAAATTTCCTCTTAAGTTCCTCTCTCATTAACTAAAATACTGAGTCAGAAAAGGTTAACATTGGTGATACCTGCACAGAATGTTTGGGAGCAGTGTTATCCTCGTAAGGAAAGTAGCTTTATCCGAACTAACATTGTGTGATATGTGAACCTTGTCAGTTATAGGATAAAGACATCTATATCCTTGTGCATTAGGCTATATCCAAGAAACACACAAGGATAAGTTTTCTTGGAAACGTTATTCTTTACATAGTTACTAAAATAAGGATAACACTTGCCACCAAAACTTTTGAGATCTTTATAATTTGGATCCCACTTAAACAGGTTATGAAAAGGATTATCTATATTAAGCACAGATGTTGGCAATCTGTTTATTATATAAATTGCTGTTAGAAAAGCATATACCCAATAACATAAAGGCAAATTTAAAAGAAAAGGCAAAGTTAAGCCAATTTCACAATACACTGATGTTTTCTTTCGACAATACCATTCTATTCGACTGGACAAGAAACCTGGAGAGTTATACCACATTCTGAATAATTTAAGAAGAGCGTTAATGTAAAATCACCAATGCTGGAGATTTTTACATAACCTAACTTGGTTAAGAATTAACTTTGACTCGACCTAAACAAGAGCTTATCCCAACTTGAGCTCATCTTTACCCAAAACTAAGTTGAACATATTCATATAAAAAGGTCAGAGAAATAATTAAAGCTCAAGTTAGGAAAAATGTTGCCACCTGAGGGATAATACGTAACGGATAGAAAGATGGTTAATGAGAGAAATCATGCCAATGATTGCCCATTATCCCATCTTAAAGACTCTTAAAATAATTTCTGTTGCAACAAAAGAATCAGACCATTGCCTTAAAATGATCAAATATAAGAAAGGTGAAAAAGGGCAAGTATGAGATTTCTAAACCCCAAAATCATAAACTCTCTAATATTCTCACTTATGATTCCCTCATTATTTCTGCAAAAAAATCTTCTTTGACTTAAGCATTGAAGAGTTTTTGCTAGGAAAGTCTACTTTTTCTTGATTGTCATTTGTTTTATAAATTAGTAACTACAAGGAGAAGGAATCATTGTTGGATATCAAGGTTTACAAAAATCGGTATCAACAACCAATACCATTGCTTTGAGCAATCTTAATCCTTTCATCGAATCAATTTTTAAATTGATTATAAAATTTCAAAACATAATAAAGAAACCAAAATTTTTCCTTAAAGGAAACAACCATATATAACATGAACAATCATCAATTTGGCAATCTTTAAGCACCAAGAGCTCAAGAGCAAGAGTTCCGAGAAGGCCATTGTCTAGAGGGGTGTTTTTCTTCTATCTTTATGGCTCTTTCTTTTATTTTTATTTTTATTATTTTCTTTAGTTGTTAAACTTTCCTTGTTAAGACTAGGGATGAAGCCTTAATTATATCTTTCATGGTTCTATGTTAATTTAAGAGACTTTTAGACTTCATTAGGTTGATTTTAATTCAAATTGTAATAAAGATTATTAGTGCATAGTTAAATAATTTAAGTCTACTCTTCATGATTTAGACGTGTATAATATATTGATTCAAGAGTTCAAGACCAAATAAATCACTTAGCTTGAATGCTTCTCATATGCATGAATTTTGATAATATGATAACTATACTAATTAATTTTACATAATTTTAAACTATACTTCTTAGTTTCATAATGTCTAATGCCTTCTTGGCATGATAACTATACCAAGCAGTATTACATATTTTGGAATAGGTAATTTTAAATCTCACACCATATTTCAATTCATAATCAATGAAAAACTAATGCATGAGATCATGTTGCATGTTAAAAGAATTGTTACCATATTAAGTTGCTACAATTTTTTTATTACATATATATTGAATGAAAGTGATAATTAGTGGTAGATTCTTGAACCCTAACCCTTTTTGCCTTAATTGATTTCTTGTTCTTAAATTGCCCTCTTAGACTATTTCTATTTGCTTTCTTCTTTATTTTATTTAGTTAGACTTAATCTTATTAAGATTGTTACACATTCATATTAGTATTTTTGCTTTTATTCTAAGGTTTAGAGATAAGAAAACATTAATCTAATCTATTCTCGATGAGATCGACTTTGTTGAAATACCTATCATACTACAAACGGGTTTTAATTTAATTCTAAAATAGTTGATTTAAGGGAACTAGAATTTTACATTACAATTTTAACTCCAAGATTCAATGACTAAATTATTGTAAGCATGCACTCCCAAATACAGTAATTTATAACAAGAGCTTAGTGTTTATAGATATTAAAATAAAAAATCAAAATATGGAAAGTCAAAACTAAGCACCCTCTTCTTCCTATTATATTTCAAATGGGCTATTATCACTTTCCTCCTCAAGGTTTCGTGTATTAGCAATTACATGGTCAAGATTGAAAAAATAGGCAAATACTTCTCTTAAAATTTTGACACTGTTACTTAACTTAACAAAAGGGAGGGTATTTTGGTCATTTAGTAAAAAAATTAAAAGAACTCTCATCCAACACCTCTCATTCATCTATTTTTTAATAAAAAAAAGTTTTAAATAAACTTTAAAGGAAGGCTTAGAACAATGCAATTAAATAATAAAGAAAAAACACAGTATGTAAGTTTTGTTAAATCAATTAAATCATATACAATAAAAGAAACTCAACTCAACTCCAGCAATCCAAACTTGCATAACCTAGCACATGAACATGTAGAACCAAGCAAAACCAAAAACCTACAACCACTATGCCAAACAGCACCAAGATTCCAACTTGCAACAACAGTAAAAACACAGTAAAAAACCAACATTCTAACATGCCTAACCCAGAAACAACAGCAAACCATATCCACCTCCACCGCCGCCGCACCTCCTCCATCTCCACCACTCCTTCATCGACCTTACCCACCACCACCACCACCTTCATTTCTCTCACACCTTACCCACCACTCCTTCCAACCATACTCACCACCCACCACTCCCCACAACCATATCCAACACCACTAATTCAATGGATTCTCATTAGGTTTTCTCAAGTATATACCTTCTTATTCTCTAAGTTGTAGCATCTATAACTTTCTATGCATCTCCGCAAGATTCACCGTGTGATCCGAGTATACAACCCGATCTGTTACAATACCACAAATTTTAGAATTTTCTTTGGTAGAATTCTTCCCAAGGCAGTGGGTTCTTGAAATCAATCTAGCATGATCATGTATACAAGTCACCAGAATCAAGACATTAATTGTAAGTAAAGTTCTTCATTTTGTGAGAAATTGAAAAGAATTAGAACGAAAAGGGAGAGATGTTGTGTGCTTACTGCATGAAAGAGAAGAAAAGAGTAATGTTGAATAAGAAAGACAGAAGGTGAGCAGACGCTCCTCCATTTAAGTTTTTGTTAAATGGCCAAAACACCCTTCCTTCTTTTAAGTCAATTAACAGTGTCAGATGTTTAAGGGAGGTGTTTGCCTATTTTTACAATCCTGACCATATAAGTGATAGTAAGTGATGCGTTAGGGGAGAAAAGTGATAATAGCCCTATTTCAAATGGTTGCGCATCCCTCTCTTTATTAGGTGAATAAGGCCATAAAATAATTATGATGTTGTTTATTACCATATTTAATTTTGCAAAAAATCATATGATAACCTACATTTGTTTGAATTTTAAAGATGAATTCAAACGTGTAACTTCCATAAAATTAAAATCATGTTTGATATTTTAACAACAAAATCAAATTTGATTTCGGAACATTTATATATTGAACAAATGAAATTAAACTGTCATATAACTCAATATTAACTCAAACAGAATTGTCCCTAGTTGTCTCTTTCAATGAGAGATTTTCTTATATCCTGATACCAGCTTAAAATACATTTTCTTTGTTTTTACAATCTCCATGTATAATTAAGCGTTTTGGAATACCACACTATAAATATACAAGCATCTATATATATATATATATATATATATATATATAACCCAACTTAATTATATAAGCATATTCAGAGAGTAATTTCACTTAATTAATTTGCACATACATAGCATCTTACATTACTTTGCTGGCTAATAAACACGTTTAAACAAAAAAAAAAAAAATGAATCCAACAACAAAATAAAAACAATTATAAGAACATAATTTAATTTATTCAGTCCAGCAGCTAGCTATAGCGTACAATTTATTCAATACAGAAATTAAATTAAAAGTTTTGAAACCAAATCAAGCAGGCATGCATAAGTAATTATTATTACAGGATCACAGGATCCTTGAGCACAGAAGCAATTTTATCTTTCATCAAATAATTATTGAGGTAACGCTCGCCGTCTTTGTAAATATAATCACAAGCACGTACAAGATTAAGAATTGATTCAAGCAGAGGAAACGGGACAGCCCTTGGATTGTTAGTATTCTTCATCAGAATTAATTCTTCGTTCATATCTTTCCAAGCATTTGCAACTTCTTGCTTCAAAATTTTGACTGCTGCTTCTTCGGATACACTGCACTGCTTCATGCAGCATTCCACCGCTGAGGCTATATGTCCTCTCTTTTGCTCAAACTACATATATATGCATGTAGAACCATCATATATATATATATACATATATAGACACAAACATATATCTAAGCATGGTTAATTAATTAATTAATTAACAAGTTTTGTTAATTCATCAGAAGGAAGTTGCAATATGTATATATATATACCTCATGACCTGCGATATCATTCATGAATCTGCAGATAAGTGATGCTGCTGTTAAAATCTTAGGGTTTGTGAAAATCCATTTGAAAGTATCCTCGGTTGCCAAATCACCCATGCCAAGAAAGCAAATTGTTAAATCCGATACAAAACCGGTGCTTGTCAATGCAACAGACATATATTCATCCATTGTGGGAGTAATACAACCTTCATTCAACCATTTGGCTTGTGCAAAATACATCTCTATTAATTCTTGCATCTGACCATCATCATCAACATTTAACATCCAATTAAAAAACTTGATTCATATATATGTGTGTGTGTACTTGTATATATTATATCACCCTAGTTAATTAGGAAAGAAGGCCTGCAGCTGGAAATTAAATTAAATAATTAATGGTCTATACATACCATCTCTTTTGCATAGGGTATGCAGTGCGATCTTTCTTCCTTGGCTAACTCTTCTTCAATATCATTGTAAATATCTAAGAGTATCTTATAAATTATTTTCATGTATTCTGGAAGTATATTTATAACACCAATGTCCCATCTGAAAAATCGAATAAAATAAAAGATAATTAATACTATGCTATATATATATATATAATCTATATATATGTATATATATAATTCACTAATTTTTAGTGATTTATTTATTATAAAAAATGCGATCATGTTTTAACTAAGTAATTCTCCATTTCTCAACAATTTCTTAGACGCAGCATGTAATTTCAAGAATTACTACAATAGAAAACTTAGAATGTGTAACAAAAAACTTAAATTAAGGAGTTATAATTAAAGTTATACATGTATATTTATATGTATGCATGAATAACTGATTTATTAAGTACAACCTTTTGCTAGCTTCTGTAAAGAGTTGGAGCTCTTCAAAGGTACCATAGGCATCAAATGTATCGTCCATGACTGATATCATGCAATTTATTTTGGTCAATATAATTCTACCGAAGGCGTATTCTGGCTCAATGAACATTTCCATTGTCCAAAAGTACAGCTCCACTAATCTGTCTCTTGCATATGGCACCTTTGTACTAAAGTCTAATTCTCTCCACCACCTGAATATTTCAATTATATATGTATAAAGTGAGTTTTTCCTTAATAAAAAATTATATAACTAACATATAAAAATGACAAACTTAATTAATTACCTTGTTAAGACACTTAGTTCATTTTGGTATTGAGCTTGCACAACATTAAAATCTAACTTTGCAAACTTTAGCAAAGTTTGATTATGGAAATCCTCCCTGGCATACATATCAAAAAAATCCCTTGCCTCAAATCTTGGCACTGATTTATGAAGAGGACTATAAAGAGCCTGATTTATCTTTTTAGCAAGATTAGGGTGAATTTGATCAACTACCATTGATTTAAGTTGAGTAGTGGTAAAAGCAAGGGCTTCACCTAAAATTTCTTCTCCACGAATGCTTAAGTATGTTGCCTCATACAAACTTAACATGTCTTCAACATTTTTGATCAATGATTCTTTGAAGAAATATTTACCTTCTTCATCTTTAAACTTGTTAAACACATCTGAAAATTACAATATTCAAAAATCAGTTCTACACAAGAATTTTATAAGTGGGAGAGTGAACTATAATATATTATTTAGTGTTTATTAAATATTTTAACTATTTTCATTTTAAACTTAAGTAGAAGTACGATGGCGAAGCATATTCTTAATTTGATAATCATACTATGTCATTAAGATACGCTTAATGATTAAGTGATTACATACCAGACGAAATCATAATTCCTTGTTGTGTAAATAGTCGGAAACGAAGAGAAACAGTGTAGAGATCATCATTATCATCAATCTCTCTGTCAATCATTTTGAACAATGCATCTTCAATCTCCTTCTTAAAGTGATAAGCAACACCTAAGCGTTGGATTGTATCAATAAGTTGAAGTAATACTTTTTGGGCAACAGGACTATCCGCACCCGAAGATTCTATCATCCTCCTCACCTCTTCTTTTAATGCTTCATGATGCTCTTGAGTTGCGATATCAATTGTCTGCATTCATAAACAAATTAATTTAATGATATGTTTATATATAGAGGGGAAGAGTAAAAAGTAGTAACTTGAGGGAAAACTATTTAAAACATAAAGTTATATAGCTGATATTTTAAAAATAATTAATATAAAGATAAATAAATAATTTTATAAGGTACAGAGGTCACATTATATATTAACCTAAAATATGAGTTTAAAATATAAATATTACAATAAAAAATTTAAGAAAACCTAAAGACACTCTATAACTATATATATATATATATATATAAATTCAGAGATCTTTCAATTGGCTACAATACATTATTTGAACGAAACTTGATCTTGTGAAATCATATTGAATACTTGACGATCCATTCTGTACCTTGATTAAAAATTGATCATTGTTTACAAACCACACATTATCTAACCAAATCAGATTCTCTCTCAATATGTTCCTCAAAAAAACCAATTGTGCGGATTCTTCTCCCAACTAACAAAAAGATCTTGAGTAATTGCCACATGTGAAATTGAGCAGAATTTTGCAAAGAAACAACTTGTTTTTCAAGAAGAGATGGGGAAAATGCTCAATATCATTTAATTGAATAATTGATCTAACTCCTTGTTGTTTCAAGAAATCCTCCACGTTAATTGGTATTTTTTAACAAATAGCAAACCTGAGATAACAAATCTAGTCTTTCATTAAGATTTTAAACAGATGTCTCAAATTCAAGTTGATTATGTTTCACCTCTTATTTGGAGAAAGACGATCAAATAATTTCCATCGTCTAAAAGTACAACTCCACTAACTTGTCTCTTGCATATGATACTAAAGTCTAAATCTCTCCACCACCTCAATATTTCAATTATATATATATATATATATGTATAAAGAGATTTTATTTTTAATATACAAAAAGAAACTCTAAATATTTGATATCTTTCTCTTTGAATGAGATCTCAATTCTAGTGATATATATATATATATAGGGGTAGGATTAATGGCCTTTTTTTACACAATTTTTTACATTAAATGTAATCCATTAAATTTAGGCACATTCAACGGTTGATATCACATCTGACATGTGCATTAATTATGTACTCAGATGCAATTTCAACCGTTAAATGTATCTAAATCTAATGTATTATATTTGATATAAAAAATTGTGTAAAAAAAATGACCCTTGATCCTACCCTCTATATATATATATTTATAGAGTAGTATCAGCAGCGTCTTTTTTTCACGCAAATTCTTACATCAATTATAAACTATTTGATATAGACACATTCAACGGTTGAGATTGCATTTGAATATATAATTAATACATTCATAATTAATGTATATGTCAGATGCAATATTAACTGTTGGATGTGCCTAAATTTAATGGATTACATTTAATGTAAAAAATTATTTAAAAAAATGGTCATTAATCCTACCCCTATATATATATATATATATTCTTTCATATACACAACTTTACAAACTATATGAGAGGCAAAAAATGGAAAAAGAAGAAAGACTTTTTTATTAAAATTGATTTAACTAAATTAAGTTATAAAATGATTTTCAAGAGGAAAATAAAAATATCATCATATCATTTTTCATGATCAATTGATTCATAACCTAAATTCCTAATTTAATTAATCAATATCACTCTCCTAATCCATCAAATTTATTAAGAAAAACATATTGAAAGATGAAAATGTACACAATAATTAGCCGTAAACAGAAATTTAGATATATTATTAATTTTTACCTCAGAAGCACATGTAAGAAAATAGTCTCCCCATAAAGTAGGATGATAATTTGCTGAAGGCCTAATTTTTGACGATGGTGAGGTGGGAACTGCTGAAGCTGGAGTCGACATCTTAATCAAATACCACCAAGCTTGGTACCACTTTACACTGTAATTGCTAATCAGTTTGCTTCTAGATGGACATTAATCGTTAGATTAAGATCTAAATATAGAAGTTATATATAGTTATCAGTACATACCAATATTGGACTAATTAATAAAACAGGTATCTTTAATTCTACTTGTGACAGCAATATTTATTAATTACTTTATAGATATAAACAAAATATCTCGATAATAGAAAGAATAATTTATTTAAAAGTATAAAAAATAAAAAATACACAAAACAGATGATATTTTTGGAATATTTGGGAGAGAGAATCGGTGGATCGTACACTGCATTTGAAAATAATCTAATAAACACGCATATTTTATTAAAATGAAAACGGAAATTGACATATAATCCCTGAAGTTTGGGGCAATGAACACTTCCCTCCTGATATTTAGAAAAAATATATATATTCTCTTAAGTTTGAACAAATATATAGATAGTCTCTTTGACTTTTATTTCTATTAATTGATTAGTTAAGTAAATAATATTTGTGTTCCTAAACTTTTTAAATAATCATAAATTAAAAATAATTATTTTTAATTATAATAATTTATTCCCTATTCTAATATTTTTTACAATATATATATTTTTAATTATAACAATTTAATCGCTATTTTAATATTTTTTACAAGATATTAAGGATTAAATGATTTTTTAGTTTATTATTTTAATAAAAATTTAAAAAATTATTACTAAAAAAATTAGCAGTAAGGTAGTGTAGATCTATATGCTAAAATATTTTCAACCCTCTTCTTTTACTTTCTTAATAATAATTTGATATTTAATTGTCAAAAGAATTTGAAATTTTTTTTACTGCTTCATTTTTATATATACTATATTTATTTAAAAGATTATTATTTAAAAAAAGCTAACAATAACGCAGATTAGATCCATATGTTAAAATATTTTTAATCCTCTTATTTTATTTTTTTAATAATAATTTGATATTTAATTATCAAAAAAATTTTGAAATATTTTTTTGCTGTTTTATTTTTAAATACACTATATTTATTTAAGAGATTATATTAAGTTCATTATTTTTTTTTTTATTTATATTTTCATAATTTTTAAAGAAAATATGATTAACATAATATAATTTTGTAAATAGACATATTATATTTAAAATAAAATGTTACAGTAATATTTTATTTAAAATTTTTTGATAATTGAATATTAAATTATTACTAAGAAAGTAAAAGAAAAAAATTAAAATTTTTTTAACGTATTGGTTTGATCCAACTCATTGTTAGGATTTTTTTAATAATATTTTTTTTAATTTTTATTGAAATAATAAATTAAAATTTTATTTAATTCTTATTATATTGTAAAAAATATTAAAATAGAGACTAAATTATTATATTTTAAAAGTTTAGGGACTAAATTGATATAATATTTAGTTTATAATTATTTAAAAGTTTAAGAATACAAATGATATTTATCTAACTATTTGGAGGGTATCTATATATTTGTCCAAATTTGAGATAGACATTTGTTTTTTTAAAATATCATAAGGATAAGTGTCTATTTTCCTAAATATTATAGGGTATACATCAATTTCCCAAACAAAAACACTTAAGTGCAGGTCTTATTAAATTTATCCGAATCTAAATTGGACTTTTATAAACATATTTGGAATTCGAATTTTTATCAACCTAAATTCTTGACTTCTAAAGCTTGACCCAAGCAACATAGAATTTGAGACTGAGCTCAAAACTATATCAAGTTTAAATAAAATTTATTTGAGTATCTAAATTTTCATAAACTCGACTCGAACCTAGATTTTTGCCAATCTTAGTATAAAAATGCATAAATACCATGCAATTTTATTGACTAAAGTTTTTGTACTAAATCGGTAACATAAAACATGTAAATTTGCATCATATGGATTTCAATATTTGATAACAATGATTATCTTATTTGGATTCTATGATTCTTATAGTGAAATTTAATAGGCTTAGATCGAATATGTTGAGATTTTAGGAGCCACTTAATATTTTAATAGAAATGAGATCTTATAATCTGAAAATATAGAACCTGATATGATTTTTTAAACTTATGCGATTAATTATTTAGATTAATATTTTCGTAACTCAACATTCCAAACTTAATGAAATTATTTGGATCTTATTATTTTAACTATCAAATGAATAATATTTTAGAAAAATATAAATTTGTGCATTTTATTATATTGGCAGGCACGTAGTATTTGATACTATTCATGTCAGACTTATCTTTTTCATGTAATTGACACGATTTGATTCTCATAAATAATTCATATTTTTTCAAAATAACTTGTTTATTAAATGGTTGGCAAAAAGAAAACAAGTTGTTATGGGATACATATAGCCTAGACACATGGTAGTACTAAGTTCACGAAGTATCCATCGACACCATTTAGGACGATCCACTCATGGAAGAATCCTCTTGACAGTGCATCCCACTTAAGGTGGAAGCCCTACTCAAATAATGGTGGAATGTTCACATGAAGAGATACCATTAGTCCATAACCAATGGCCACAAGAAAAGGATGAAATGTGTGGTCCCTATTCAATATCCCAAAAAGGATAAGCATTCGACTCTAAATACTGCAATATTTTAATATAAAATATCTTCTTAAAGGTGGGGACCATAGACGTTGGCAGACTAACTATAACAGATAGGCTGTCTAACCTAAGTAGGGATAAAATATCTTTTAAACAGCTAATAGTAGACCCCGCATAAAGTTTGTAGTTTTTTAAATTGACAAAAAAGGGGGGAACCAGCTTGTGACCCGTGTCAAACAAAAGATAAGATAAAGGGTAAGGTAATCTAACTACGAATAATAATATGACATAGGGCAAGTAATCTTGGATAAGACATAAGAGCTACTCTTTACTTACCATGTGTTTATGGTTTTATCTCCTTTAAGGGAGAAGCGAAATATTCAAATTTATTTAAATATACAAGGAGGGAAAATGAATTAGAGCAATTTTTTCTGGCCAATCACACAAAAAGAAAGTCTCCTATATAAATTCATACTTTTTTAAATGTAAGGATTTTTCTTCTCTCTTTATCTTTTAATTTTCTCTCTAAAAACTAAAGAACCTTTGTTTTCTTCATGTGTGCATAGCATTTTATTGTTATTCATTACCCAATATAGTTGTTTTTTTATAGTCGTTTTATCATTTTCTACAATCTTTATTTTTTCCTCACCATATTAACTGCCTTTTGTTCTTGTCTTTAAGAGATCATGGTTAATATTTATTCTTTCATTATTTTTTCTAAGTCCTTCGCGTAATATAAAAAGGAAGGCTATTCGAGCCTTAACATACTCCCTTGAGGGATTAACTTAGGCAATAGAGTGGGTTCACTAGAAATGTTCTATCGTTTCCTTTCGACATTGTTTTTTACTGCTAATGGGACTACTTAGCTAGGTTCGAGATTAGTCAGTATACAGGGAAAAAGGTTGCATTTTGGCTTAATTAAGGGCTTGGTAATGTGCGTGGTAGTATTTTGATACCTTTTTGGGGCTGAAGCCAATTAAGGTCAGGTAAGAACCGCTTAGCTCAGACTGTTGACTGAGCGTTGACCTCTACTTTAGACACTAGATCATCTAATACTCTACTACGCAAAGGATCGTGTTATTTTTCTATATTAATAGTGGTGCCGTCTATGGGATGAAAAGCCTTGCTACAACATACCTATTTTCCAAAAAAGACACATGCCTAACTCTGAAGATCCAAAAGGGACTGGGAAATAGCTTAAACGAGAGCAAAGCCAATGCAGTCACTTGCCTCAAAATTGCCCTTAGGTGGAATATGCAAAAAGCCAGGGTGGGAGAGTTTTACCCGTAAATCTGACAAGAAGAAGAAAGGAAAATGCCACAACTAGCCAAGATTTGTAAGTAAAGAAAGTTAAAGAAGTGAAAGACTTGGCTGAAACTATATCACATTTTTAGAACATGATGAAGTATCTGTACAATAACTTGGATATACTGCCACCTCTACCACAGAACCCAGAGAACTAGTTAGAGAATTAACTTAGAAGCAACCTTGCTCAAGGAGGATAAGTAATACTTAGTCAATCAGAGGGGCAACAGAGATTATCTTAGATTAGGATGAACATTTGTGAACCACCAAAAAGTCACCATAGTGACCACTGATCCACTATCAACAATCGACCTGAGAGGCTAAAGACTCAGCTTGAGGAACTTGTCCATGGTGATTTGAGGTATTCCTTGATGTCGAGATGTTAAGGAGAAAATAAGAATCCCAAGCGCTCTTGTGTGGAATGCCTGCGAAAAAAATTACTTAATATGCAAGAAAAGATGAGAGAACTCAAGTCCAACAAGAGGGACCTCAACTTACCTGACATCCTGAGTAACTTCAGCACCCCCCTTGTTGACATAATGAAGATTACTCTCTTACTTAGAAAATTTAAGATACCACAACTTGATTCTTACCATGGTCAATTTGATATAGTTGCACATGTGGAAGTTTTAAATTTGATGCTTGTTTAAAGGGTACTGAATGAAGTGATGTGCAAAATGTTCCAACTATCTTAAGTGGGAACCTGGTACAAGAAACTCGCATAAGGAAGTATTCAAGATTTCACCACCTTCATCAACAAGTTTATCCGCTATTTCTAAGGAGTTAAGCCGCCTAATACATCAAGCCAAAAGGGTAAAAGTAGTTGCATATGTACATGAAGTGTTACCATAATGAGATAATGCAAATTGGGGTTTATTAAAAAATGGAAACCTTGAGGAATTTTCAACCCAAAATCTACACCAACCCTTGTGGATATTTTTCGAAGAGAAATCATTCATCTTATACTAGGAGGCCTATGATCAAGGTATAAAGTAAGTCTCTACAGAAGAAAAACGCAATATTAAAAACAATGGAGAGAAAGCTAAAGACCTTAATAAAAGAAGCAGGGAGAAGAAAAAGCTGGATAGCAGGCAAACCATGCCCATCCTCTTTCAGCAGGCACCTATCCCAAGTTAGCAAGGAAGTTAGAGGGTGTTAATGCTTCACAATCGCCCATCCCAGCCTAAACTCGAAGCACCAAAGCCCTAGCCTTTACTAACACCAATAGACTTATTCCAACCTCTAAGAAGAGAAGAGGAAGCAACCCTCACACTAGTTTAACATTCTTTGAACATCTCAAAAGAGCAAGTTAACCATTTTACTTTTTAAAAGGAACCTGACAAAGTATTGTGACTTTCATGAAGATTACGACCACAACATTGCGGATTGCTTTAATTTGAAGAGAAAATTCAAATTTTGATTAACAATAAGTATTTAAAAGAGTTCTTACTTAAAGTGATAGGGCAGGCCCAAGGAGCCAAGTATTCAAGCAAAAGCTCAAGATAGAAAATCTAACGGGATTGCAGATAAAAAAGGACAAAGATTTTGTAAATATCATCAATATGGGACTTACCTTGGTTAGAGACTCCAATCGGGTAAGGAAAGCTTACGCCAAAGATCCCACCTTGGCCCAATGCTACCATAAAGTCAACTTTGTTGAAAGATCGCCGAGGTAGTCTTCACCCTCATCATGTTTATAGAGGAAGACATTTAGAATGGGGCATATCCACATGATCACATTTTGGTGACCACTATAAAAGTTGTTAATAAGGATATGGCCCGAATCCTTATTGATATAGAAAGCTTAGTGGACATCTTGTTCAAAGGAGCTTTTAATAGGTTGGCTCTAACTTTAGCTAGAATGCAATAAGTAGCCACCTCACTCAGTATGTTCATTAAAGACTAGCTAATGTCGTGTAGAATTATCTCCTGATCAATAACAATTGGTGAAGATTCTGCCCAACTTATCATTATAGTCGACTTTGCGGTTGCGGATCATCCTAACTCCTACAATATTATTTTAGGGCGACCTTTTATCATGGCAACAAGAAGAATATTTTTATATATCGTATAAAAATGAAGTTTCTAGTTGGAGACTGAGTTAAGGTTGTTAAGGAATACCATGCTACCTCAATTGGGAGATATCATCAAGCTTTTATCCTTGATCATAGGACATGTGAAGTTGAGTAATGAAGTAA
Organism: Azadirachta indica; assembly: GCA_022749755.1. Lineage (NCBI taxonomy): Eukaryota > Viridiplantae > Streptophyta > Magnoliopsida > Sapindales > Meliaceae > Azadirachta > Azadirachta indica. Next base: position 3,743,093 of record CM040447.1, read on the forward strand.
GCCCATAAAAGAGTTAAAAATTATCCAAATCAGCGAAGATGATTTAACCCAAATAGTCATAGTGGGGTCCTACCTAACCTCGGAGACCAAAATGTTCCTAATTGAATTTCTTAAGGAATACTTAAATGTTTTTACTTAGAGCTACAATGACATGCTTGACATCGACCTCAAAGTCATCTTTCACCGACTCAACATGGATCTTGCTTATTGTCTAGTTCGACAATAGTGCTGGGTTTTTTAATAAAAAATGTTATGATTCCATTTAAGAGAAGGTCAACAAACTACTCTAAGCTGGTTTCATTCGTAAGGCAAAATACTCGAATTGGGTTTCTAATGTTATATTAGTAATGAAGCCAAAAAAGAAGTGGCACATGTGTGTTGATTTTACTGACCTCATTAAGACATGTCTAATTGACAACTTTCTATTGCCCAAGATAGATCAGCTGGTTGATGCTACAACTGTCCATAAACTACTAAAATTAATAGATGCCTTTTCTGGTTATAACCAAGTGATGATGTACATCTTATATTCGGAAGGAATCTTATTCACCACGAATGAAGGTCTCTACTTTTATAAGAAAATGCCTTTTGGTTTGAAAAATTTAGGGGTTATCTACCAATATTTAGTGAACAAGCACTTCAAGGAATAGATAGGGAAGACTCTGAAAATATATGTCAATAACATGATCATCAAGTCGATGAAGACAGATAAGTATGTATGATATCTTAGGGAGATTTTTGACATGTTGAGGAAGTTTGGTATGAAATTTAATCTGGAGAAATGTACCTTTGGGGTAGCAGCAAGGAACTTTTTAGGCTACATAGTCCACCAAAAGGGGATAAAGGCCAATCTAGAAAATTTTGGAGATGAGATCACCTCAAACTACCATGGAAATATAAAGCTTAGTAAGAGTAGCCAAGTTAAGCCAATTTGTGTCAAAGTGCACAGATCAGTGTCACTCATTCTTTTAAGCCATAAAAAGGGTTAAAGGACAATAATAAAGTGAGGATTGTAAAGTTCCATTTGAAAAGTTGAAGGCTTATTTTATTAATCCATCAATCTTAGCTAAACCTCAAATTGGAGATAACTTGCTAATATATTTAGTGGTTTTTGCAACCACAATAAGCTCGGTACTTATTCGAGAAGAGAAAGAAAGGTTGTAGAAACCTTTGTACTACACTAGTAAGGCGCTAATTGATGTAAAGAAAAGGTATCCCAAACAAGAGTAGCTTCCATTGGCACTTGTTATATCATCCAGAAAGCTAATATTGTATTTCCAAGTTTATTGCATCATTGTGCTCACTAACTTGCCATTTAGAAAGATTCTACATAAACCGGAGAGTTTGGGAAGGCTCATTAAATAATGTATGGAATTTAACGAGTTTGAAATCCATTATTGCCTATAAAATGCAATCAAGGGGCAAGTCATGGTTGACTTCACTATTGAAATTATCCCTGATTTGAAGAGTCCAAAAGAAGTTGTAAACTCAAGTGAAAATAATAAAGCTAGAATTACCTTACTGTGGATCGTCCATGTGGATGAGTTGTCTAGCTCACAAAAAAGTGAAATTGGGATAGTGATCATTAGCCCTGATAGGTTAGAAGTAAGCTATGCCTTAAGATTTAAATTTAAAGCTTCTAATAATAAGGTTGAGTTTGAAGCGTTGATCGGCGGAATCAAGATGGCGACGCTTAGGGGTAAAACAGTTGGAAGTTAACAGCGATTCACAGCTCATCACGCATCAAGTTAATAAAGAATACTAAGCCAAAGAGAATAATATGGTAGCCTACTGAAGAAGGTCAAGGAGTTGGTGTGACAATTTAAATAGGTTAAGTTTTAATAGTTTTCAAGAAAAAAGAATTTTAAAGAATTTTAGAGTTGATATGTTGTCAAGCTTAGCATTATTGGCAAATATCTTCTTACCTAGGTCTGTGCTGGTTGAAATTCTACCCCAGTCATCCATAGAGGATAATGCTAAAACTATTCACTATATTTCTAAAACCCCATCTTGGAGGGATTCTATTATCAAATACTTGGAGAATGAGTGTCTCCTAAAAGACCAAAGGCTGCGAGAAAGTCAAGTATCGTGCCTCTAAATGTTGTATAATTAATGGGGTATTGTACAGGCAAAGTTTTCCATGCCCTACCTTAAGTGTCTACATCTAAATAAAGTGAATTATATAATTAGGGAAATTCATGAAGGGTCATATGGTATCCATTCAACAGGAAGATCATTGTTTTACAAAATTTTGTGTTAAGAATTTTATTGGTCAACTATATAGGAAGACTCCTAGGTCATCTCACAATCTTGTGTTACCTGCCAAAAACATGTCAACATAATCAAGAATTCGCCCAATAATTTAACAACACTTAGCTCACTTCAGCCTTTGCTCAGTGGGAGATTAACCTGATTAATCCTTTCTTAGTAGGGTAAGGTCAAGACAAGTTTGCCATAATTGCAGTGGACTACTTAATAAAATGGGCAGAAGCGAAACCCTTGGCCAAAATCACCGAAAAGAGAACCACCGACTTCATCGAAAAGTCTATCCTTTGTCGCTTGGGGTTCTATGACTGATTATTATTGACAATAGTAAAGAATTTGATAACAAAAATTCAGAAACTTTTGTGAAACTTAGAAGATTGAAAATTATTATACTTTGCTGCTTATCTTCAATCAAACAGGCAAGTTATCTCTATGATGAATGAATATGTTCTTTTTCACCAAGATACATGTCAATATTCTGATGATTATATTTTATTTGCACTATGATTCTTTATTTGTAAAACTGTGCATATATAACTTACTTATAAAAAGAGATCCTTATCCTATGTGAGAAAGGATATCTATCCCTAATTAGGAGGGATTTAGTGTTCCGAGTAAAAGAGGATCCATTCTTTATAAAGTCAGATTATTACCTTATTCGAAACAAATAAGCATCAACTGGAGGCATTTCTTCAAGTGGCTTCATAGGCATTTCCCTATGCAATAATAGCTTAAACTGAGTTAATGAAGGTAAATAGTAATTATATCCCAGATTAAAGAAAACCTTGCCAAAGCTCGATTCTAGCTCTGCCCAGAGAAAAGAAAACCAAGACAAGGTGAGAAAAAATTTTCACCGTATATGTTTTCCTCCATGAATATATGCTTTTCACCAAGCATTTTAGCTTAAAATAGCAAGATAGTCAAATGACAACCTTAATGTGGCAAGGTTATAACCACCTAAAAGGAAAATAGTACTATACGAGAAGAATAAGAAACCATAGATAGCTTTCAATGCCTTCATCTCCTCCTAAGTCATCAAAAACTAGGGATCTCTGTTTAGGGTAAATATAGGCTAGATACATCGCAATCCATAAGCCCACAGAGTATCACTCGACACCCTTTAGGGCAATCTATTGATAAAAGAACCCTTAATAGTGTATCCTACTTGAGATGAGAGTCCTATTTAGATAGTGATGGGATGTTTACATGAAAGGGATGCCACGTGACTTATAACCAATAGCCATAAGAAAATGACAAGATGTATGATCCTCACTCAAAATAGACCTCGCTTAAAGTTTGTACTCTTAAAGATTACAAAAAAAAGGGTGAACTAGCTTGTGACATGTGTCAGACAAAAAGAAGATAAGGGATAAGGGATAAGGTTATCTTAACTTTGAATAATAATATAGCATATGGCGATAATTTTGGATAATGATATGGGAGTCAGTCCTTACTTGCCACGTGTTTAGGGTTTTATCTCTTTTAAGGAAGAAGCAAAATATTCAAATTTATTAAAATCTAAAAGCAAGGAAAATAAACTACAGCAACTTCTTTTGACCAATCACATAAAAGGAAAGTCTCCCATATAAATTCATACTTTACTTAATGTGAGGATTCTTCTTCTCTTTCTATCTTTTAATCCTCTCTCTGAAAACCAAAGAACTTTTGTCTTCTTCATGTGTCAAAAGTATTTTATTGTTGTTCATTATCTAATATAGTTGTTATTATATAGTTTATCTATTATTTTCTACAATTTTGACGTTTTCCTTACTGTCTTAACTCCCTTTTGTCCTCTTCTTTAAGAGATCATGTTTGTTATTTACTCTTTCACTTACTTTTACTAAGTCCTTCTCACAATATAAAAGGAAAAGTTATTTGAGCCTAAACACATTCCCTCAAGGTATTGACTTAGACGTCAAAGTAGGCTCATAGAAAACTATTTGACGTTCCTCTTTTCACGATGTTTTTCACTGCAGGTGGGAATACTTAGCCAAGGTTCAAGGTCAGCTAGGATATGAGGCAAAAAGGTTGCATTTTGGCTTAGTCAAGGTCTTGGTAAGACATGTGGCAGCACTTTAGGATCTCCTCGGGGTAAAAGCCAGGTCGAGTCAGGTATGAACCACTTGGTTCAAACTGTTGATGAGCATTGACCTTTATCTTAGACACCAGATCACCAAATACTGCACCGCACCAAGGATCATGTTATTTTTCTACATCAATATAAGCGATAATTCCTCATAGCTCTAAAGATTTACACTTTCATATTCTCTTTTTGAGCACAAAGAAAATTAATATTTTGGTTTCGATAATTCCTTTAATATTGTTATTTAGAAAACCAAAAAGAAATTTTGTTGTTTGTTTAAATTTTCAAAACTATTTTAGTTCTTACAAACATAAATAATTATTGATACCTACAAATTGACCTTGGGTTGAGCACAAATCTAAGTCAAAACTACACCATTTTGTTCCAGTAATGTACGTATCCAATACCACAATTTAGGACTCAATTATGAGCTGTGACATGGAAGGTAAGAGTAGGTTCAAATTTAACCAAAATCAACATAATAACCTTAGTCTAACCCCTTTAAAAAACTAAGGTCCAAAGAATTCATTATGTGATTAGTCTAATGTATAAAGAATACAAAAGCCCAAAAATTTTTGAGCCCATTTCCAAAGTGTAAAACTTTATTTTAATTAAACTTAGGATTAAAACCTTTAAATTATAGTGGAGCTCAGCCTACAAATATAAATATTTAATTATCTCTTTTAGTTAGGATTAAATTGTACATAATCTCTTAGTTCTAGATAAAAACTTATCTTGAGAAGATAACTTGCATTAAACTAGAATTATATGAGCGAGTTATATTATATTCCACTATAATGTCATGTCATGCACTATATAAGGAGGCATTATTCCATGTTTAAGAGGAACTCTCATAATCCTAGAACACTACCTAGAGTCCTTGAAAACACGATCTTGAGACGATATGTTCTTCTCTTTCAAGTCTAACTAGCAAATACTCTAGTAATCATTATTTTTCCAGTCATCTTTTGCCATGGAAACCAATCATAGACTTTATCCTAACATACTTATGATTTTTGTGTATCTATAAGCATCAACTTGGTCAATCTTAGGTCTCAAAAATATCTTTTTCCCACTCTTAGATCTGTCAAGTTGCAAGTGAATGTATCGTATACCATCAACAACAAGTTTATACGGTTGCAAGTGAACGTATCGTATACCATCAACAACAAGTTTATATGATATTAATTTAACCTTATAGTAGTTGTGACCTACCCTTTTTGTTTGTGTTCCATTATATTGATACTGAAACTATCTCGCTCCCATACACCATAGACTCATAATTTGAGTCTTGTGTTATATTGATGCTTGTATAAGCTTTATTTATAAATGGAACTAAAATGATGCTTGTATGATCTTTCAGTTGGTTAGGTCTTGTGTTATATTGACAAAAATTATAAGTTTATGCTTTCTTTGAACGGATTGATCTAACAAATTCATTTTTAATTACCAATAAGTTCTTGTACATATGATGTTGTATCATATTAATAAGTTTTAGTTGTAATTGTGCATTCATTCGAACGGTGTTATGTAAAATAATTTTTTATTTACTGAAAACTTTTTCCTGAGCCTTTCTATACATTTATATGGGTTTACTAATTATTAAGGATCTTTTGATTTCTTAAGTAATTTATTTAATTTCCCATATAAATTATATGTTATTTGTTAGTCTTTCTGTAGCAGCAATTGAAGCTTATAATATACTTCCCAGTTTAGTAAGTTTTATGTGGTGAGCACCAAATTAAAGTTATTAATTTTCTCTTGATACTTTGTGTTAGGTTGGGCTTCACTCTTATTTATAGAAGGCCCAATTTTGATGCTCACATGGTTAGAGATTTTAGGTTTGTTTTGTGGCTATATAAGGTATGTGTGTATAAGAAGAATAGTGCAAGCCATAAGATAGAAAGCCAGCACTTTTTCAGAAAATTTCATACCTGTGCAGATTTCATCAAACTAACGATCGGATGGCGATTTGAACTCTATTTTGGCTCAAATTTTACATGGAGATTCTACACACATAGTTTTTAATTCTGACTGTGCGATTGATCATCAGAACTCTATAGGACATCCAAAATTTACATTCACAGCAGCTCTGATTTTTAGAATTTTTCTGCAATCTTATTTTAGCTCATTCACTTTGGTGTTCATCTATTGGTGTATTTGGTGAGAATTTTCTTTGGCTCTCACTTTGTAATTGATTTTTTATTTGTTTCTAAAACTGTAATCTTATAAGAAGACCTTGGTACTTCTTATTTGGTGATAGTGAAAATTTTTCACCCATAGTTTTTTACTCTCACTCATATTAAGGGGAGGTTTTTCTACATAAATTTGGCATCTTGTGTTTTTTTTTAACTTGATTATTCTTACTGTTTTTATTATTTTGATCTACTTAATTACTTTATCTTGGTTCAAGTAAGTGGAAAGAATTAAATTTGTACTAATTTCTCTTGTTTCTTCCTAACTTTGGAGAGAAACTTTTACAGTACTAAATTAACGCTACGATGAAAAGTCATGTGCCATCCATGTATACCATTTATTGCCATATATTTAATATTAACATGATTTGCTCATTAATTCCTTCTATAATGAATAAAGGCGTTGGATTTTCATCAACTTTGTCTATAATTGTTTCCAAGCGTACCTAGCTATGAAGTCTATGCTTGCATAAGTATTAAGGTATAAATAATTTTATCAAATATTTTCTAAAATATGTCCCCACCTAATTCATTTCTGTACATTATTATTTATGTAATACTTATCACTTTGATTTTAAATATTTCATTTTTATTTATAAGGGTTAATTTTAATTCGCACTCAACGTTTTAAAATCTATTCAACCCGATCCAGTACCATTAGCCACTACTATTAAATTTAATTATTAAAAGGGTTAATTAGTTTATTTATATTTTATTTAATATCGTAGATCTAGGTTTAGTTAAATTTTAAATTTTATTTCTAATAAAAATAAAATAATAGATAATAAATAATATTAATTATTTTAAGACTAAATAATATTCATTCATAAATATTTTATTTTTTAAAAAATTTATAAAGTAAAGGTAAAATAGAACTTTATTTGGTCAATAATAGTCAGCTATTAAAATTAACAAAAAACACTAATGGTGTGAGTTATGTTAAATATATGTTAAAATGTTTGGGTGCAAATTAAATATTGGTAAAACATTCTGTGGGGTTAACCTAAAATTAACCCTATTTATATTTATTTATTTATCTATTCATCTTTTGTATTTGTACCTCATATGCCTTACACTCATGATCTGTAATGTGATCTCAAGCCTGTACACTGTCTCCATGGTAAGTAAATGGACTCTTTGGTTTTTTGTCAACATGTTGTTATGGGATTGTTAAACTTCATATTTGTAGTCTTGTTTATTTACTGGCTCGATATTTGTATTATTGCTCTCTTAATTGCTTTTATCGTGTATAAATTGATGATTTAGTGTTTATTGTACTTTTAGTCTTACTTAGCTCAATATTGAATAATTGCTTATCAAGCTATCGTCCATTAAATTAACAATCAAGTATGTGAAGAGAGCATGTTTTGATCCTTAAATTATTGGTTGTAGCATTTAATAAAAAGGAGTTAAATAGTCCAAGGTTATAACATATTGGATTTATGAATGTTGTTATAGATAATTTTGGTACATTAATTTCAAATATTTATGTAATTTGTATATATGTTTTGAATATTTATGCAATTCAATTTTTCATTTATAATAAAATTATTAATAATTGTTATTTTTATTTTTATAATTATTAATTCTAAATAGTGGATATCAACTATAGAATTGGTTAATATTTATTTTAATAACAACAAAAATTACGTAATACATCCAAAATCATTGTGATACAAAACAAGTATCATAACTGACCAACATTAAAAAAATATAAATTTATGATAAATAAATGTCAAGAATCGCAAATTTTAATTGGTAGTTTATAATACATGTTGTATACGTACGTCTAGATACATATTTTGAAATTCATATCTTTTAATACTTAAAATGTGTAACCTATTTTCAAAGTGATCTATGTTGACATAAAAATAAAAATATTTACTTGAGACAGGATTTGCTATCAAGATAGCCTTTTTTCCTAAAGTGTAATTTGTTCATCATTTGGTAGTTTCCAAGAAATAATACTTTTGGTCAAATATTCGGTCTTTTGCTTAAATTTGTGTTCAAACCCACTTTCGAAGAGCTTAAATTTGCTCAAATCACAAAATAATTTTTCTTTATGATTGATGAGAGTTGGAGATCTGACAAACATATTTCATTAAGGCATCGCTGTTTGGTTCAACTTTTGGTAGTTCGATGAAATAATTGTTTTAATTGGTCAAATATATATCTTTTGCCTCGTTATGTTTTGGTTAAATTAGTTTATATATTTATATATATATGAGCTTTTGATTTATCTTCTGAAACTTTAGAATCTCCAGGCAAATTAATTTCAAAGTAGTTAACTAAGTCTGGATTACATTAATAATATGTGAAGATTCAATTTCCAAAACTGGAGAATATCAATAGTCACATACGAATTACAGTTTCTGCAATTAATATTGTTCGTAGCTACCTCTATATAAAATCTTTTCTGGTTGCAAAATTCATTGGAGTAATTTATTTGTTGCAAATGGGTAGTGTCTTTTTTAACCCAGATGGTATGTTCTCTCCTTCTGCATGTTTGTTCATAACTTTCGCTTCTTATATTCTTAATCTCTCGGTTATTAAAACTTATTTAATTAATATAATTTACCAGCAATTGCAAGGTCCATTTCGGATGTTTCACCACCTCATTACTTACTCAAAATGGAGTCATTTTCATTACTTACTGAGAAATATGAATCTGGGGAATTTCAAGCTGTAGGATACAAGTGGTGCATTAATTTTTCAATTCTCATCTACAAATCAAATATGCCTAAGTTATATTGTCATTTAATTATTATAATTAATTTTCATGGTTACAGGAAACTTGTTCTTTACCCAAGGAGAAACAATGGCAAGAATGTGAAAGAGCACATCTCTCTCTACTTATAAATGGCGGACACAAGTTCACTCAGTTTCAGTTGGGAGTTAATGTAGTTTACCGGCTGTTCTCATTTAATCAGTACCAAGACAAATTCTTGATACTTCAAGGTTATAATATATGTTTTATCAATTAATGACTGATTCTTTCTTGTCTGACAACTTGATATTACAATGATTTGGTTTCTTATATGTTATAGATGCAATGAGAAAGGGAAGAAGGTTTCATGTGTTGAAGCTTGAATGGGGTTTTGATCAATTTATCCCTCTTAAAGAGTTCAAAGATGGCTCGAAAGGATATCTAGTTGAGGATACGTGTGTTTTTGGAGCAGAAGTTTTGTTAAAGAAAGGGACCCTAGCAAAGGAGAGTGTCTATCATTGATACAAAAAACATCAACTTCTAAGTATGTTTGGAGAATCAAAAATTTTTCGAAGTTGGAAGCCAAACAACAATCAGAAGTGTTCACTGCTGGCAATCAGAAATGGTATATATCAAACATTAAACTTGTCAATGAATTAGTACAAATATAATTAAATTTCACTTCATTACATTAATTGTTTCAGGAAGATAGAGCCCTTTCCAAAGGGAGACAGTCATCTTTCTGTTTTCTTGTTTTTTGGCAGATTCGAGCTTTAATTAAAAATATATACAAGGTACAAATTGAGCATTCTGGATCAATTCCAGGGAAAGCAGAGGACATTGAATTGTAATAAGTAATTGGTAATGTCTATGTAATATCAATTGGAATGCAAACTTTGTAAGTATAAAATTACGAGACTGAAGCCCAGGTCAGAGCACAAGGATTGGGTTGGTTAGAATTCGTTGAACTCAGTTACTTTAATGACCCAGGAAATGGTTCACTGGCGAAGGATGTGCGTGTGGTGGAAGTAGAGCTGACTGTGCTTGGAATTTCCAAGGCTATGTAACAAGTAATTGTTAGAAGAAAATTCGGATTGTCAGTTCTTCGTTGTTTCTTTTTTCATAAGAAGAAGCTGACTCTATCGTGCTTATCATCTGTTTTTAATTGATGGAAATTATTTTGGCCTCTATTTGTTACAACACATTTTGCTTTTGATGTTGAAACGACTTAATTGGTTTTCTTATAATTAATATTGATTTTGATACATAGAAGCAGTGGAAATGGGAAGAAGGTTTCTTATATGTAAGTTGTTCTGATATGCACGCAAACAGAATGTTGACAAAGCATATAGTTCATTCACATTGCAAACAGAATGTTGACAAGTGCACATTTTATGGTGATGATTATGCAGTGTTACTGGATTACTATGGGGTAAATCACATCTTTGTTTTTTTTTTTTTTCCAATAAAAGATCTCTAAGAGTAAACTCTTGGAGAAAAATATCATTAACAAACAAAAAGTGTAGAAAACAATTAGTTGTCAAAACAACAAAATACATGAAAGTACATTGATGGCAAATCAAGCTGAAACCAAAATCCTCATCCCACAAAGGCAGAAGAGGCTAACCAAAGCAGCCTGGCAGCTAACTTCATCTCTAAAAATGCAAGCTGTAGCTGGAAAACAGCATTTTTCAGGAGGCTGCAGCAGGAAGCAGCAGGAAAAAGGCAGAAATATTGACCTAGAAGCGAAAAAAAGGCAGCAGACTACAATAGGAAAGCAACAACAGAACACACATCCACCACCAGTAACAACAGCAGAACTGAGCTATCCCTGGCATAATATAGAAAGGCATCACTGGAACATAGAGTTTATATATTGCACAAAACTTATTCTTTACCCAAAAGGAAATAAAAGCAAGAACGTGAAAGGCCACGTGCATATATAAAGCAATATCAAGCACAAGTTCACTGAGTTTGGGCAGTGTATGCTGTTTTTCTTTTTTTTTTTCTTTTTGAGTGTATTTACTAGATTTTATTAAGAGTTTGTATTACTAGTGATAGAAACTTATTCTAATGAAGCTTTAGACACTACCAGAGTCAGCAAATTCAACCATTAATCCACCAATTCATTTATACTTTCTCTTCCTCAGAATCCCCTTTCCACATTTCATTGATCATCCCCTCCATTCTCTCAGATTCTTCAAATCTTGCGATTCAGTACTGCATACTCTAAGTTCATTTCATTGCAATTCTAGAGATGTAATGGGAAAAAGAAACATCAGTTTCAGTCAAGAGGCTTTGAATCAGCCAGACACGGATGCATCATGCTTGACTTCAATTCCAGAATTTCTTGGTAGAACTTCCAGCAGATAACTCAAGAATTTTAACCATTTTCATGCTCATAGTCGATCTCCTCGATAAACGCAATCATTGGAATAAATGTCTCGATTATTTAAAAACACAATATTAAAAATATAATTTTTATGATACATGAATATAGTTTTATCTTCTCTATACTTAACCATTTTAAATGAACAAAAATGCCCGTTATACATAGTAATGAAACATCTGGTTTGTTATCATGTGAAGATGAAATGGGAAAGGGAAGAAGGTTTCATGGATTGAATCTTGAGTGGGGTTATGATCAATAATATATTGCTACAAGAAAACCGGGTGGGATTGTCAATTTTTATTGACGCAAGCTAAAATCTGCGATGGATAATTTGTTGGACAATTTTTCCGACGTTACTGTCTCATCTGCTGTTGTCTTGAAGTCAAAATTGCTTTTTAGTTCAAGTAATTCGTTAGGGTGGTGTTAATTTAATAATGCAATCATCAGGCATACGTACAAAAATTTGTTTGAGAATCCCACAGTCGCTTTCATCACTCGTGGAGAGAGAGAGAGAGAGAGAGGCTTGTTGAATGAAATCAATTCATGATTTATACAGTGCACGAAACTAACTTATAATTCTCTACCCGAAAGGAAATCAAAGCAAGAATATGCGAAATTAAAGGACACATCTCACTAATTTTTTAATGTCCAAATTTGTTAATGTAAAATAAAAACTAAATTATTCTCTTCACACAAAAATGTCCAAACAAAAGCAGCCATTCTCAATAAAAGAGAAATCTATTTCCACAAGTTTTTTAACGGTTAATTGAATATCTACCTTGAGTACATATCTTTTTCCTCCTTTTGATTTGGAAAATTATTTTGCTATGGGAAAAATTTGGGATATAAGGGGAAATTTTTATGGTTGTGTTATTGAAGACACTATTTGAACTTCATTTTGCTAGTATATATGTTGCTAATCAAATTAAAGAACTTCATATTCCTTCATGATAGATGCTGAGCTTCAGGTTTATATATCTCCTAAACCCTTATAATCTCTAGGCGAATTAATTTGGAAGCATTGAACTAAGGCTAGATTATATTTAATAAAAAATATTGAAGACTTAATTTCCAAAATGTGGAGAATATCAACAGTCATATACGAATTCACATGTAGTGTCTGCAATCAATATTGTTAATCTATTTATAACCTTTCTAGTTCGTAAATTCATCAGAGTAATATTGTTAACCAAGATGCTATGCTCTCTCCTTCCGCATGTTTGTTCACAAATTTCTCATCTTATTTTCTTAATCTTGCTTATTAAAGTTTTTACGTAATTAATTTAACAGCAATTGCAAAGTCCATTTCGCATGTTCCACCATCTCATTACATACTAAAAATTGAGTCATTTTCATTGCTTGCTGGGAAATATGAATCTGGGTAATTTGAAACTGGAGGCTACAAGTGGTATATTAATTTTCTCAATTCTCATGTACAAATCAAATATACTTAACTTATATTGTCATTTTAATTATTATATTCTCAATTCTCATGGATACAGGAAACTTGTTCTTTACCCGAGTGGAAACAAAGGCAAGAATGTGAAAGACCACATCTCTCTGCACTTATCAATGGCGGACTAAAGTTCACTTACTTTTGGTTGGGAGGTTAATGCAGTTTACCGGCTGTTCTTACTTGATCAGAACCAAGACAAGTAACTAATACTTCTAGGTTATCATGTTTTACCAATTAATGACTTTTTCTTTCTTATCTGACAACTTGATATTGCAATGATATATTTGGTTTCTTATCATGTTATAGTTGCAGTTGGAAAAGAAATAAGGTTTCATAGGTTGAAGCTTGCATGGGGTTTCGATCAACTTATACCTCTTAATGAATTCAAAGATGGTTCGAAAGGATACCTAGTTAAGGATACATGTGTTTTTGGTGCAGAAGTCTTTGTTAAAGAGAGTAACCCTAGCAAAGAAGAGTGTCTACCAATGTTACAAAATCAATTTCTAAATATGCTTGGAAGATAGAAAATTTTTCAGAGTTCGAAGCAAAACAAGAATCAGAAGTGGTTACTGCTGGAAATCACAACTGGTATATAACAAACATTAAATTTATCAATGAATTATGACAATATAATTAAATTTCACTTCATTACAGTAATTGTTTCAGGAAGATATGGCTCCACCCAAAGGGAGACAGCAGAGCAAGTGGCAGTCATGTTTCCGTTTTCCTGGTTTTGGCGGATTCGGGCATTATCAAAGTACTTATAAAGTACAAACTGAGCATTTTGGATCAAGTACATGGAAAGAACAAGACATTTAACGGTAAGAAATAATTAGTTATGTCTATGTAATATCAACTGGAATGCAAACTTCGTACGTATAAAACTACGATATTCTAAGTTTCTAACATAGGATGTTGGTTCTCTCTTTGCCGCTGAGGTCGTCGCAACAGGATTGGGTTGGTCAAAATTCGTTGAGCTCGGTTACTTTAACGACGAAGAAAATGGGTTACTGGTGAAGGATGTGTGTGTGGTGGAAGTAGAGCTGACTGTGCTTGGAATTTCCGAGGCAATGTAACAAGCCATTGTTAGAAGAAATTACAACGTACGTCCTAGATCGAGATTCACATCTGCTGTTATTCCCTTGAAATTATTTTGGCCTCTATTTGTTACAATACATTTTGCTTTTGTTATCGCAACGACTTAATTGTTTTCTTTAAAATTATTATTAGTTGTGATACAGGGAAGGAGTGGGAATGGGAGGAAGGTTTCTCAGTTGTCAGTTTTTCTGATGCATACGTACAAACACCTACCATATAGGTCATTTACACTGCAAACAGAATGTTGATAGACGTAGATTTTATGATGATGATTATGTATTGTTACTGGATTAGTATAGGATTATGGTTTTGATTGAGCTACATTGCCAAATATGTAAACGCATCACTGTATCTTAGCAGCTAAGCCGCTGTAATATAATATATATAGACCTGTTTTCCAAGCACAATCTTTGTTCAAGAAAAAACTGTCAAAAAAGAGTGTTTAGAGTTTAGGGTTAAAGAACTAATATTTAATCCCATTGAAATATCGAATATTAATATTAAATGAAAACTTCTATGAATATATCCATTAACCTAGGCTGAGTATAAGTAATTGCTTTACAGTCAAATAATATACGTAGATTAGTGTAAGACATATAAGAGGAATTAATACTAAGATTTTTTTCCCTTATCATGCCCTCACAACAGGGTGGTATAATCAAATTAAAAATATTGATGTAAGATCTGATAAGAAGAAATTGTTGGCGCAAATGCGATTTTGTTAAAGTATCGGCGAGTTAGTCGGCTGAAGTGATACGAGCGATCGTTGAATTTTGGCCTGCTATTTTAATGTTTATTGAGAATGTATTTTAAACTTTTTCTTTGTAGACTTTTTTTCAATAACCTAGATTTAATTATTCTTAAAATAATTTTTCAAAAATTTTAGCACCATTAATATGTTTAATTGAAAACAATATTGGTACATTAGGTTTTATACAAAATTTTAGATTAAAAAATTATATAAATATGTAATTAATACTAGCAAATATTTCATACCAATGTTGTAATTAAAATAATGCCATATTTTTTCTTTGTAAATATTTCATATTACTGTTGTATATTGTCTTTCCTTATTCAAGAAAATACATCAATTTTCTAACATGGTATCGGATTTGCCATATACGATGTTTGTTTGACAAACCGTCAACACTGGCACACTCAGAACTTGCCGCCCAATTCAACGATGGTCTCCGTTTGCTTATATGCACCGGCCTTCCTCGCCGCGAAGACCGCCTTTGATTATTGTCCTTCGACTCTGATCAGGCCATTTTCCGTTGCGTCTTGCCTCATTGCTAGCATTGCTCGCATTAGAATCTGTCGGCCTTCCTTTGAGTGGCCTTTGTTCCCTCCTTTTTGACCACCTGCTTTAGGAAATATCACGACCAAATCGTCACTGCCCTTCTTCGGTCTGCGTTTTTCCGATGAGTGGGTCGTCACTGTCGATCCCATTAGCTCCAGCACAATTCGGCCATTCTTTTTGTGTCGTTGTTACCCTTTCTCGGCCATCGATTGCTCAGACACAGCGCACAACAGAACCGATTCTTTCTTTCACCAGTAAACCGGTTTCCAGCGAGTGTGCTTACATAGCCACGACCAACGAGTTCCCGACAGCTTCATCTGTCTCTCTAAACAGCCCCCGCCAGCCCTAGGTCCCTCTATCACAATCTTGCTCTATGAACGGGATTATTCACCGTGTAGTGTTGTTGTTACTGTATAATGGAGAAGTCATTTGTATCTCAGCCCATTAATGTTCAGTTGGATAGATACAATTATGTCCTTTAGCCTCCGGGCATGTGGAGTTTTCTTGAAGGATATCATCTTTGGCGTTATATTAGTAGCACATTACTGAACCTGTTCGAAAGAAGAAGGAAAGTGATGATCAATTTGCAGGTGGATTTGACGAATGGGATAGCAAAAGCAATCAAATAGTACGTAGTTCCGCAACACTTCTACTTGCTCCATTCACCTTCAATTTGGCCGATTCACGACAGCAAAAAATTTATGGGATTTCGCCTCACTACACTACCACCGCATTGGCACATTAATATAAGATCTTGTCAATCGAAATCATAACTATACTTACCAATAAAATATTAGGAAATATAATGATATGTAATGTTCCATAAAGTAATAATCTTTTTTATTCTTAATTAATCGTTTTTGATTAACCGGTTCTAATGTCTTCTAGGACAAATTAATAAAGAAACTGAGGTATTAAAAAAAGTAAATCAAATTCGCTATTCATAGTTATTTTAAATCTTTCCCAACTTCTTCAAAAAAGAAAATGAAAAGTTTAAAGCTGTCAAATGAGATAAATAAATTACTAGTAAAAAATAAGTAATTCTCTTTTACTATGTAAGATTTTTATCAAGATTGAATAGCTCTGTCATATAAGTCAAGAATCTGGACAATCTATTTCAAAATTCCACTGATAGGTTCAATTCCTTTGAGATCCTTCTCTCTTTTTTAACCCAAATGTACGAATCTTGATGATGTCGCAATATTTTTCTTATAGAGACCAACAATGGTTGACAATGTTTTTCATGTCTTTATATGATACTTTCAAGTCTACTCGATTGACCCTAATTATTTCATGCCCACTTGTTCAAGAGTGTCTTGTGGCTAATTTATAAACAGATAGAGAATTTTTAAGAAAATTATTTTGTAATAATTTTGAATTTGTTCCATCACTAGGCAAATTAATTTCAAGCAGTGAAGTAATAAAAGTCGATTACATTTAAAAATTGTGAAGAAATATGTTTTCTATCTTAAATTGAAAATGTACAAAAGTAGCCCTTATATAGGCTTTACAGAAAGGAATGAAAAATAAATAATTAAGTAATAAGAAAGGTAAGGAATATTATACAATTAATTATAATAAATATGGAAACAAATCAAAGGAAAAGAAAGGAATGAAAAATAAATAATTAAATAAATTGATATAGCAAATTAAGGTAAAATCAGTCTTGATTTGCTATATCATTAATAGCCCCCCTCAAACTCAAGATGGCTTAATAGAAGCTAACTTGAGTTTTACAACTAGATCACGAAAACAACCAAGAGGATGGCATTTTATGAATATATCTGCTGGTTGATTGGAAGAAGAGACTGAGTGAAGAGTAATAATGTCTCGAATGATATGTTGTTGAATGAAATAAAAATCAACTTTAATGTGTTTGGTGCGTTCTTGAAAAATGTCATTGTGAGCAATCTGAATAGCGCTACGATTATCACAGGCCAAAGGAGTAGGACTGAATTGCATGAACACCCATATCGTTAAGTAACTAACGAAGCCAAGTAATCTCTTAGGTAGTATTTGCGAGAGCACAGTATTTAGCTTCCGTACTAGACCTGGCAATAACAATCTATTTTTTACATTGCCAAGAGATGAGAAAATCCCTAAAAAAAGACAAAGTCCTGTGGTAAGTGTCAATCAGTTAGATCACCAGCCCAATCTGCATCGAAAAAGGCACGTAACTTTAAGATGAATGAGTAGAGAAATGAAGCTCACAAAAAATGATGCCTTTGATATATCTGAGAATGTAAAGAACAACTACATAGTGAGTAGAGTGGAGAACAGACATATATTGGCTCACAACATGAACAGTATGAGAGATGTCAGGACAGGTGATTGTGAGCTTGGTGTGAGCAAGGAGTAGACCAAGCTGCCAACCAATTGCCAGTAAAGAATGGCATCATCAAGTAAAACCTCATCTAATGGTGTGAGCTTTTCATTTGGTTCAAGCAGAGTAGAGGTGACTTTACTATCTGTCAAACCAGCTCGAGCAAAAAGATCGGATGCATATTTAGCTTGAGTAAGATAATAACCATTAGAATCAGAGAGCACCTCTAATCCAACAAAATAATTCAGATGACCAAGAACATTCATCTCAAAGTGTTGTTGAAGGAAAGTCTTGAGAGTAGTTATGCCATCACCATCATCTTTAGTGGTGATCATATCATCCACGTAAAGCAACAGAAGAATATAACTATGATTTATATGTCGAATAAAGAGAGTTGTGTCGTGAGAGCTGAAATGGAAACCAAGTTCCTAAATAGTGCTACTGAATTTGGTAAACCAATCCCTGGGAGCCTGTTTGAAACCATATAAAGCTTGCCGAAGTTTACAAACTTTGTAGGGTGGATGTGAATATCCTGGAGGAGGCTTCATATAGACTTTTTCTACAAGATCACCGCTAAGAAAGGGATTTTTTACATCCATCTAAAACAATGTCCATCGGCAGACAACAGCTATTGCTAAAAGGCTTCAAACAAATGTCATGCGAGCAACAGGTGTAAAGGTTTCTTTATAATTAATACCATATTTCTGAATTAAATCCTTTAGAAACAAGTCTAGCTTTGTAACATTCAACTAAACCATCAAGTTTAGTTTTGATCTTATAAACCCACTTGCAACCGATTATTGACTTGTTAGGTGGAAGATCAACCAAATCCCATGTATATGATTTTTCAAGCGCCTATAATTCTTCTGTCATTACTTGCTACCAAGCAAGGTTAGAATTAGCCTCGGAATAAAATTGAGGCTTATATAATGAAAAAGTAATAGAAAAGCAATGACAATCTCAAAGCCTGATAGGAAGTTTTCTTACCTGATTAAAGTGACGAAGTGAGGGAGAAATATTAGTGGATAAAGAAGAAACGGTAGTGCTATCGAGTGTAAATCTAGAAGACAAAGTCGTTGGCTCAAGAGTAGATGATTGTGTATTGTACATATTTGTTGGAGGTTCATGTAAGGAATCTGTATCAAGAAACAAATCTATAAATTGTTAGTAAAGAAAGGAGAAATGTAAGACTCGAAACGAAAGTTTAAGAGAGAGAGAAAAAAACATTCTGTGTTCCCAAAAAATCACAAAACGAGATATACAAAGCCTATTAGACATAGGATCCCAACACCTATAACCTTTATGTTCAATTCCATACCCTAAAAAACAACAAAGACGAGTTTTAGATTCTAATTTTGTATACTCACGAGGTTAAAGAAAAACAAAATAAATACAATCAAAAACTTTGAGAAGACTATAGTTCAGTAGAGTCCCATAGAATCGTTCATAGAGAGATTAATTAGCAATAAGAGGGGAAGGTATACGGTTTATGGTATAGATAGTTGTAAGTGCAGCTTCCCCCCAAAAACATTCTGGACAAAGAGTGAGAAATAAGGACAGCACAAACTATTTCAAAAGTATGCCTGTGTTTGTGTTTTGCTCTACCATTTTGTTGAGAAGTGCCAAGACAAGATCGATGACAAAGAGTTCCGTTGTTTTGAAGAAGTTGTAAAAACTCGAAGTCCTTGTATTCCATAGCATTATTAGTGTGAAAAACTTTAATAGAACAAGAAAATTGGGCTTTGAATCATTTTAACAAAATCATAATAGATTTTAACTAACTCATATTGTGCTTTATAAGATAAATCCAAGTATAACGAAAATAATCATCTATGAAAATAATAAAATATTTAAAATCTCCCATCATAGTAGTAGGTGAGGGACCCCAAATATCAGAATGAACTAAATCAAATAGAGCATGAAAAATAGAGTCACTACGATAAAAAGGAAGAGTAGTCTGTTTTGCTAGAGGACATAGTACACAATCAACATGATCTTGTGATATAGTTCCCAAAATACCAATAGAAACTAATTAACGAAGATGATTAGGTGACATATGACCCAAACAAGAATGCCAAAAGATTTAAAAAGGAATTGAAGTTGTAGACACAGCAAGCCGGGAATCAGAGAGATAACTGGATGGAAGATTGAGACTAATGAGCTCAAACAGACGTCCAATTTTACAACCTGTCCTAAGCGTCTAACCTATCTTTGGATCCTGCATATAACAACCAGAAGCAATGAAAAGAACCTGAAGACCAAGATCACACAATTGGCCAACAAACAAAAGATTAAGGGTAAGAATAGGAATAAGAAAAGTATCGAATAATGAGAGGTAAATGACTAACATGTATGGTGGATCCATTGGCAGTCTAAATAACAAGTAAAGTGGGTAGAGTGGATTTAGAAGAAAATAGAGTAGAATTTGTAGTCATATGGTTACAACAAGCAAAGTCAAAATACCAAAAGGATGTTCCTAGAGAAACTGATGAAGCAATAATGGAAGATTACCAAATTGTTGTAAAAGTTGACAAAATAGAGATGCTAAATCCTATGTGGTAAAAGTTGGGGAGGTAGAGCAGTTATCAGCAAAAGTAGTAGATAGTTAAGGACTACGATTTGGTTTCCCTTTGCTTGGACAATCTTTTTCAAAATGCTTAGGACTAACTTTTCGACAAATCTTACATCTCCTAGTAGGACAATTAAGAACCAAGTGTCCAACCTCATGACAATACTTATAGGTACGAGTATCATGAGAGACTGATAGAGTAGCCAAAATAGTATCAGTGCAAGGTGGATAAAGTGGTGCAAAACAAGTTTCTTCTGAGACAAGCATGTCAATTACCTCATCAATAGTAGGTAGTGGTTTCTAGTGAAGAAGTTAGGCTTAAGTAGGCTCAAAACTATCTTGTAAGGTCATAAGAAACATCATTAACAGTTGCCAATCCCTATAGATTGCAAATTTCTCTGCATCTTCAAAGTTTGTCCATTTAGGCTCTGAGAGTGATAACTGATCCTATAAAACTGCATTTGAGAGTGAAAGTCAAAGATAGTTTGGTTGGAGTCTTGAGTATCTGATGAAGTTTGCAAAGAATCTGGTATTGATGCAAATCAGTAGCAGTGTAGCGATGGGTAAGAAAATCCCACAATGTTTTAGCTGTGTCAAATCTTCCAAACTGCAAGTGAATAGATGAAATAGAAGTATTTCGAAACCAAGTAATGATCTGATGATTTTTGCTATCCCATTCTTCTAATCGAATAGCAAACTTCTCATCAATCTCAATTTTTGTTTTAACAAGTTTAGTAACATGACCAGTGACATAGTGCCATAGTCGTCGTCCCTTGAGAAAGCTAGACATAGCTTGAGTCCACAATACATAATTATGCCCATCCAGTTGAATGTGAATAGGGTAAGAAATATCTAATTTATCCATGATAAAATTAAACACAAGACAGTAGCAAGAAAAGAAATTATCCATGTATAGAATTGAACGCGAGTTCTATCAGCTAACCAATGGCTAAAAAATATCAATGGTGACCAAAGAAACATTGAATTAAGGCTGGGGAAGGGAATGAGACTAGTGGTGATAACCCACTCACAAGAAAAATGGTCGAATCGAAGAGGAAAAAATGCTGTGTTAACCAAACTTTGACCGAGACTAAATATGGCCGGAAATTGGAAATGAAGGCCACAAAGATGATGGCCGATTGCTTCTAAATCGATATTGGTGGCTGTGACACTACACTTGCCGACGATGAGCAGGATCGACGAGAAACAGTAGCAACAAAATAGGTTTCTTTGTGGAAGCAATCGATGGCACGTGATCGGGAACTAAAAGCACCAACTGGACGGCTGGCACGTTCTGATGCTGTAGGGCTGGACAGTGTAGCTAACAGACATCAAATCACGATGGCGAGTGAGATGCACACGTGGCTGCTAGATGATGGCGCGTGAGACACACGCGCGTCTGCTAATGGGAAATAGTGAAATGGTTGAAACAAAAGAAAAAAAAAATAAGTCAAGAAAGCCACAAAATTTGAAGCCAAAGAAATCAAGGACCGAATGGACCAAAGGAATCAAGAGAATAAGGCCGGAAAACTTAGCTCTGATACTATGTGAAGAAATATGTTTTGTATTTCTTAAATTAAAAATGTACAAAGGTAGCCTCTATACAGGCTTTATAGAGTAATAAGAAAGGTAAAGAATATTATACAATTAATTACAATAAATATAAAAACAAATCAAAGGAAAAGAAATGAAAGAAAATTAAATAATCAAGTAAATTGATATAGCAAATTAAGGTAAAATCAGCCTTGATTTGCTATATCATTAACAAAAATGAATGAAGTCTAAATTTTGGTGAACATCAATTGTCATGATACCATTTAGTCTATGCAATAGTAGCGCTCTCAAGTATTAGAATTTACTTTATTTAACAGCATTGGCAAGCTAGGTCCATTTCTCATGTACCACCATCTCATTACATAGTCATTTTCATTACTTAGTTACAGGGGAAAGAGGTGGAGAATTATTAATTTGGGCAATCTAAAGCTAGAGCCTATAAATGGTATATTAATTTTCTCAATTGTTATGTATAAATTAGATACTCAATATTGTCATCTCATTGCAATTGCCATGGACACATGAAAATTTTTCCTAATGCAAATGGAAATTGTTAGGTGTATTTATTAGTAATCTATTAAAATTTATGTATATTAAAATCATAAATGTAGATATAAGAATATAGTACAGATATTTAAAATAGATACATAATAATTAAAAGTAAAGTAAGAGAAAATTTTAGTTTGAACATAGTGAGACAAGCTAATAAACATACCTAAAACTAAAGAGTCCTCCATTTGTCTGAATAGTGACGGTTTTCTCTGGTTCCTAGATATATATAACCTATTAGAATATCAATATCTTGTTCAAATTAGTCTTTTTAAGTGCATTCCTATTTTAACTATTATATTTGTTGTTCCCCTAGTTTATATTGAACTGAGAGTTTTAGTTTAAGTTTATCTAGATTTTTTAATCTAAGTTGAATTATTATTTTAGCCAAATTTGTTAAACATATCAATAGATATAATACCAATCGCTACTCTACTAAACTTTAGTCTAAATTACAGTCTGGTTTGTAATTACATGCATCTCTATATAAAATCTTTTCTAGTTCCAAAATTCATTGGAGTAGTTTATTTGTTGCAATGGGTTGTGTCTTTTTTAACTCAGATGGTATGCTTCTGTTTGTTAATTACTTTTTCGGCGTATTTTCTTAATCTTGGTTATTAAATTTTTTACTTCATAATTTTAACAGCCATTGTAAGGTCCACTTCCTATGTTCCACCATCTGATTACATACTCAAAATTGAGTCATTTTCATTACTTACTGGGAAATATAAATTTGGGGACTTTAAAGTTTGAGGCTACAAGTGGTATCTTAATTTTCTCAATTCTCGTGCACTAATTAATCCAATACTTAACTCATATTTTCATTTTAATTATTATTATTTTCATGATTAATTGCTGGAAACTTATTTTTTACCTAAATGGACAGAGGCAAGAATGTGAAAGACCACATCTCTTTGTACTTATCGATAGCAAACAAAACTTCACTTAGTTTCGGTTAGGAGGTTAATGTAGTTTACCGGCTGTTCTTACTTGATTAGAATCGAGACAAGTACTTGATACTAGGTTATCATGTTTTATCAATTAATGACAATTTCTTTCTTATCTCACAACTTGATATTGCAATGATTTGGTTTCTTTTCATGTTATAGATGCAATGGGAATGGAAAGAAGGTTTCATGAGTTGAAGCTTGAATGAGGTTTTGATCAATTTATCTGTCTTAAAGATTTCAAAGATCATTCGAAAGGATACCTAGTTGAGGATACATGTGTTTTTAGTGTAGATATCTGTGTTAAAGAAAGGAACATTAGCAAAGGAGAGTGTATATCAAGGATACAAAATAAATCAAGTTCAAAGTATGTCTGGAAGATTGAAAACTTGTCAAAGTTGGAAGCAAAACAAGAATCAGAGGTGTTCACTACTGGAAACCACAAATGGTATATACCAAACATTCAACTTGTTTGTTAATGACATCGAGCAAATCAAGCATTATTGTGACTTGATTTGCAAGATCATTCTAGCAAATAGCTTATTATTTCCCTTTATTATTATGATTTTATTTCCTTATTTAATCTCATTAATTGTACATATTTGTTTCCAATTCTCTGTTTATTATAAGCCTATAAAAAGGCCATCCATTTATAGAATTATATTCAAGAAATAAGAATCAATTTCTTCACATGGTATCAGAGCCAAGTTTGGCTTCATCTCAATCTCAGTTTTCCTTTCAGTTCTAGTTTTCAGAATTCTATTTCTCAGGATCATCAAACTATCGCCATTCTCAACTACGTGTGTACCTTATACACCACCATCTTCATTTGCGTGTGAAACTCATATGCTACCCCCTCCCCCCCCGACCTCCATTTACAACACCACCAATACCTGTAGTTTTAGAACGAGCTGGCCACTATGGTTGTTGCCTTCATTTCCTACCACGTTTCATCCTTCAACACCGCATAGATGGTGTTTTTACGGTTCTGTCAAGCTTTGATCCGACCAAATGGTGGTGCGTCTTGCCTCACCACCACTCCCGTTCAATTCAAAATTGGCCAATCATTCTTCCCCTAGTCCCTGATTTAAGTCAAACCCACTTTTGCTCGATCTTGCTCCAAGCGATCAATGGTGTGTCTTGTCTCACCCTCGTCGTCATTCACCTAAAAAGTAACCAATCAACCTTTCTATGGTTTTTGTTCCTTATTTCTAGCCATCTATTAGTGAAATCAATGCCAAGTTTGAACCGATTCTACTTTTCACCGCTCAGAAAACTTTCCAACAAGTCAGCCATCATCATTGACCAACTTTGCTTTCGTATCCTTATATTATGGACAAATCTAAAGTTGCTCACCCTATTCATAATTAGTCGGATGGGCATAACTATGTTTTGTAGGCTGAAGCAATGTCCAGCTTCCTCAAGGATGACATCTTTGGCCATATCACCGAACCTATCAAAACCGATGAGGACATTGATGAAAAGTTTCTTGATCGTTTAGAATGGGATACAAAAATCATCAAATTATTACATGATTTTGTAATCCTTCTATCCCATCCATCCATCTATAAGTTAAGATATTTAAAACAGCCAATGCACTGTAGAACTTCCTTACTCATCGGTATACTGCCACTGATCTATCACACCAGTATCAGATCTTATGCAAGCTTCATCAGATGCGCCAACGGCCCTGCCAGTCTATTTTTAACTTTTACTCACAGATGCAATTCTTATGGGACTAGCTATCACTTTCAGAACCTAAGTGGACAACCTCTAAGGATGAAATGGGAATTGCTACTTAGAGGGACCAACAATGGTTAATGATGTTTTACATGGCTTTACGAGAAATATTTGATCCTACTAGAGTTTCTCTTTTCTACTAGAAACTTTTACCTACTCTTGATAAAGTTATTGATATGCTTGTCTATAAAGAAACTCGACTTGCTCCTCTACAACTACTTTGCTTTAACACTGCTTTGGCTATAACTTCAGCTTCTCAAGCTGTCTCTATAGTAAACTTTAACTATTGTCATAAGCCTAGTGACTAAATACTCAATGGTCCTATTAGGAGATGCAAAATTTGTCGCAAAGTTTGTCCTTAGCATTTTGCACGAGACTATCCAAATAAAGGAAGACCGAAGCCTCTTCCACCACTATCTGTTGCTACTACTAATAACACTAATTACTATCTTACCTCGTCATCTCTTATCACTAATGATCTTATATTTCTCCTTCAGCAACTTCTGCAAAAATTCGATAATCCTCCCATTTCATCTTCCTCAATTCCTTCAAGTACATCCTCTTGGTACTTTAACTCTACGTGTTATAATCATATGACTGCCATCTCTACTCTTTTCTTTTCTAAATCTCTTGTTCAACATTTTCTTGCCATTCCAAATGGATCTACTGTACATGTCAGTCACTTAGGCTAAATCACCTTATCTAATTTCTCTTTACCTAACACTTTCTTGATTCCCCATCTTACTCTTAATCTTTTGTCTGTTGGTCAATATGTGATCTCGGTCTTTATGTTCTTTTCACTGCTTCTGGTTGTCGTGTGCAAGATCTGAAGATAGGTTGAAAGCTTGGGATAAGCCGTAAAGTTAGACATATGTTCAAGCTCATCAATCTTCATCTATTATCCACATGTCACTTTGTTCCTTTGCCTGTTGCCTCCATAACTTCTGTCTTTTCCTTGAGTCTCGGGCACCCCCTGACTAGGGCATATCTTACTTGTCTTTATTCACTAGTTTCTAGTGGTATTCTGGGTACTATATCCCATAATCAAATTAATTATCATTTTTGTCAATTAGCAAAACGTACTGCTTTACCTTTTAATAATAGTAATGTTATTTTTATTGCTCCGTTTGATCTCGTCCATTTTGATATTTTGAGGACTTCTCCCAATGCCACTATAGGAAGGTCTAAGTATTTTGTCATTTTTATTATTGATTATTCATGTCATACCTGGATATATCTTATAAAGCATAAATCAGAGTTGTCTAAAATCTATCACGATTTTATTAAAATGATTCTGACACAATTTTCTTGTTTCCATTAAAGTTCTTTGCACTGATAATGCTATAGAATACAAGGATTTTGAGTTTCTAACTCTCTTGCAAACTAATGGGACTCTTTGTCATTACTTCTGTCTTGACACATCCTAACAAAATGGTCGAGCTGAACACAAACGCATACATATCCTTGAAACTGTTCGTGCTCTTCACATTTTTACCTCTTGTCCAGACCGTTTTTGGGGGGAAGCTGCTCTTACAGCTACTTACATTATCAATCATCTTCCTTCGCCAATAATTGATAATTAATTCCTTTATGAACGACTATATGGGACTTTCCTAACTATAATCTTTTTAAAGTTTTTGGTTATATTTGTTTTGTCCTTCTCCAATCTCATGAGTATACCAAATTAGAACCTCAGGCTCATTTATGTTGTTTGTTAAGATATGGCATTAAACACATGTAGTTTTCTCCAAAGGTTATAAGTGTTAGGATCCTGTGTCCAATCGACTCCGTATATCTAAACATGTAGTTTTTTGGGAACATAAAATGTTCTCCTCTATTTCCAGTTTTTGTTCTGAGTCTAATCTTATTCTTTTATTTACTCATGATTATATAGATTTGTTTCTTAATAACACTAATGCAAGTAATTCAAATAAGTCCTCAACAGATATGTCCAATACATCACTGCCTGCTCTTAAGTCAACCAATTCGCCTTCTAGGTTCACATCTGACACCTCTGTTGTCCCTCCGTCTACCTCCTCTAATCTTCTTCCCCCACATTATCACTCTAGTCAAGTAAGGCAACTTCCTATTAGACTTGGAGATTATCACTACTTTTCTACTACTTTATGCTTGTATAAGCCTTAATCTTATTCTGAAGCCAGTTCTACTCCTGTTTGGCAACAAGCAATGGCAGAGAAATTATAAGCTCTTGAAAAATCACATATATAGGACCTTGTTGATCTCTCACCTCAAAAATCAACAATTAGCTATAAATGGATTTACAAAATCAAGATTAAAGTTGATGTCTCTATTAAATGGTATAAAGCCATGCTAGTTACTAAGGGATTCAATCAGGAGTAGGGCATTAACTATAAAGAAACCTTTGCTCTTGTTGCTTGTATGACATCTGTACGAAACCTTTTGGCAATGACTACTATACGTTGATGGACCCTATTTTAGATAGATGTTAAAAATGCCTTCCTTAATGGTGATCTCACTGAAGATATTTATATGAAGCCTCCTCTAAGATATTCCATCCACCACACAAAGTTTGCAAGCTTCGTCGTGCCTTATATGGTTTCAAACAAGCTCCTTAAGCTTGGTTTGCCAAGTTTAACACTACCAATTTAGCAACTTGGTTTTCGTTCTACCTCTTATGATACAGCTCTCTTTATTCACAACACAAATCATGATTGTACTCTTCTCTTACTTTATATGGATAATATGATCATTACTAGTGATGATGTTAATGAGATATTTGCTCTCAAGACCTCACTTCAACAACACTTTGAAATGAAAGATCTTGGCCATCTTAATTACTTTCTTGGTTTGGAAGTACTTTCTGACTCTAATGGCTACTACTTTTCTCAGGCCAAGTACGCATCAGATCTCCTTATTCAAGTTGGTTTGACTGACAATAAAATTAACTCTACTCTACTAGAACTCAAATGCCAAACTAACATCCTTTAACGGGGTTTCACTTGATGATGCCACTCTTTACAAACAACTGGTTGATAGTTTAGTTTACCTCACGGTTACTCGACCTGACATCTCCTATGCTATTCATATTGTGAGCCAGTATATGTCAGCTTATCGCTCTCCTCATTGTGCGACTATTCTTCACATTATTTGATACATTAAAGGCACTCTATTTTATGGGCTTCATTTCTCTACTTATTCATCTATGGAGTTGCGTGTCTTTTCTGATATAAACTGAGCTGATAATCCTATTAACTGACACTCTACCACATGTCTTAGATTTTTTCTAGGTGATTCTCTTATTTCTTACCATTCTAAGAAACAAATTGTTGTTGCAAGATCTAGCACAAAGGCAGAATATCGTGCCCTTGTAGATATTGCTCAGGAGATTACTTAGCTTCGTTGGTTTCTCAATGATATGAGTGTTCATCATTCTGGTCCTACATCTCTTGTTTGTAATAATAGTAGTGCTATTTAGATTGCTTACAATGATGTGTTTTATAAACGCACTAAACACATTGAAGTTAACTGTCATTTTATTCGTCAGCATACCACTTACAACACCATTACTCTTCGCTCCATCTCCTCTTCTGATCAACCTGCAGATATGTTCACAAAGTCTCATCCTCCTGGTTGTTTTCGAGACTTGATATTCAAACTCAATTTAGCTTCTATTGAGGCAACTTAAGTTTAAGGGGGGCTGTTAATGACATCAAGCAAATCAAGCATTATAATGACTTGATTTGCATGATCATTCTAGCAAATCAAACATATAATGTTTGAATTGCAAGCTTATTATTTCCTTTAATGTTGATTTTATTTCCCTTTATTATTATGATTTTATTTCCTTATTTGATGTCATTAATTGTACATATTTTGTTTCCTTTTTTGTGTTTATTGTAAGCCTATAAAGAGGCCATCCATGCACAGAATTACACTCAAGAAATAAGAATCAGTTTCGTCATATTGTTAATGAATTATTAGAAATATAATGAACTAAAGACGAAATTACCAGTGAGTGGGGATTATAATTAAATTTTATTTCATTAAATCAATTGATTCAGCAAATAAGGCTGTATCCAAAGGGAGACGACAGTGGTAGTGGCAACCATCTTTCTGTTTACTTGGTTTCGGCAGATTCAAGCATTAAAAAAAAATATTCAAAGTACAAATTTAGCATTCTGGATCAAACAGAAGGAAAGCACTGCACCTCTAATGATAATAAATAATTTGTTATTGGTTATGTCTATGTAATATCGATTGGAATGCAAACTTTGTACGCCTAAATATACACTATTATGATATATGACGTTGGTTCTCTGTTTACACTTGACGGCTGGATCGGAACAGTAGTACGATGGGGTTGCCAAAAATTCATTAAACCCGATTACCTTAATGACCCAGGAAATGGTTTACTGTGAAGGATGTGTGTGTGTGTGGAAATAGAGCTGATTGTGCTTGGAATTTCGAAGGCAATCTAACAAGTCATTGTTAGAAGAAGATTGGAATTGTCAGTTTTTGTTGTTCCTTTTTAATAAGAAGAATAGATCGTGCTTATCATCTGTTTTTAATTGATAGAAATTATTTTGGTCTCTATTTGTTACAACACATTTGTTTTTGATATTGCAACGACTTAATTGGTTTTCTTATAAATAATACTAATTGTCATACATGGAAGGAATGAGAAAGGGAAGAAGATTTCTTATATGTCTACGTGATATTGGTTGGGATGCAAACTGCATGCATAATTAATGTAAGTTGTTCTGATATGTATACACCTACTATATAGATCATTTACGACACTACCAAAAAAATGTTTAAAAATACATAATTAATCAGATATGTGCTTTAATTCCCGTCCCCGACCTGTTTTCTGTTGAAGCCAAAATTTAACGCCATCCCTGGCCCAATGGTTATTTTCTAACTATTACAAGAATTTTGAAACTGTTAATGAAATAAATATAAGAATGTAATCATCGTATATGTATGATATTTAACGAAATTCGCTATTTATTAATATCATATTAATGTTAATAACCTCACAACCTAAAATACAAGTCTTTTCATTTTCATTTTCATTTTACAGACGCCGCCGAAACACTCCCACTCCGTTCAACTGCCGGCACCAAGCGCTCTCCCCTCCGTTCGCCGTCTTTTTCGCACTGCTTTTGACGCCGCCGCCGCTTCTTCTTCTTGTGACAAGCGAGATTGTTGACGGTTAAAAGGTATCATGGTTTCTTCATGTCATTAATTTTTAGTTCCTTTCGGTATATTTAATTTTTAACGTGTTCTCTGCCTAGATCATATTTAATATTAAAGTTCTTTTGTTTATATGAAATAGATCATTTAAATGCTGTTCTTGAATAATGTTTTTTTCTCTCTTTTTTTTTTTACAATATTTAATTTTAAAGTTTTCTCTGCCTTGATCATATTTAATATTAACTCATAATAATATTGTCTTAAATTCTGTTCTTTTTGGTAGAGAATACGGAGTGGAAAGGAAATAATGTCCTTTTCTAATTTCCCACTTGTGTTTAGTAGTAAGCACTTATTCCACTTAACAGATTCCCCAGCAAGTACTTTTCCATCAAAATTTACTAATCCAGATCCAAATTTACAAAGCACTTTAATTTTTTCAAAATTTACAGTGTCTGCTACAATTAATATTGTACTAGCTCTATATAAAATCTTCGTTAATGAAGATGGTATGTGTGCTCTGTCCTTCTGTTATTTTCAGCTTATTTTTTAATCTCAGTTACTAAAATTCTTACTTAATAATTTTGACAGCAATGGAAGCTGTCTTTGTTAAAAAAGATGGTATGTTCTCTCCTGTTTGTTCATCACTTTATGAGCTTATTTTCTTAATCTCGGTTACTAAATTTACTTAATTAATATAATTTAACAGCAATTGCAAAGTTCTTTTTGGATGTTAAACCATCTGATCTCATACAAAAAATTGAGTCATTTTCGTTGCTTGCTGAGAAAGAGGCGGTGGAAATTGCGGAATTTGAAGCTGGAGGCTACAGCTGGTATATTAATTTCTAAATATTCATCTATAAATCAAATACTTTATATTGTCATCTTATTGCAATTTTCGTGGTTACAGGAAACTTGTCTTGTACCCAAGGGGTAACAAAGGCAAGAATGTGAAAGATTACATCTCTCTGTACTTGTCAATGGCAAACACAAGATCACTTGGTTCCGGTTGGGAGGTTAACGTAGTCTACCGGGTGTTCTTACTTAATCAGAAGAATGACAAGTACTTGGTACTTCAAGGTTATCATAATTTATCAATTAGCGACTATTTCTTTCTCATCAGTCAACTTGATATTGCAATGATTTGGTTTCTTATCATGTTATAGATGAAAAAAGGTTTCATGAGCTGAAGCTTGAATGGGGTTTTGATCAATTTGTCTCTCTAAAAGAATTCAAAGATGAAACCAAAGGATACCTAGATAGGGATACATGTGTCTTTGGTGCAGAAGTCTTTGTTAGAAAAACGAACCCTAAAGCAGAGTGTCTATCAATGATACGAAATACATCAAGTTCTAAGTATACTTGGAAGATCCGAAATTTTTCAAAGCTCATAACAAAACAAGAATCAGAAGTATTCACTCTTGGGAATCACAAATGGTATGTATCAAACATTAAACTTGTCAATGAATTATTACAATTATAATTAAATTTCACTTCATTCCTTTAATTGTTTCAGGAAGATACAGCTCTATCCAAAGGGAGACGGCAGAGCAAGTGGCAGTCATCTTTCCATTTACTTGGTTGTGGCAGATGCGGGCATTAACAAGATACTTGCAAAGTACAAACTGAGCATTCTGGATCAAGTGCATGGAAAGAACAAGACCTTTAACGGTAAGAAATAATTAGTTATGTCTATGTAATATCAACTGGAATGCGAACTTTGTATGTATAAAACTACGATATTCTAACATAGGATGTTGGTTCTCTCCTTGCAGGTGAAGGCTGGTTCAAAGAATCTGGATGGGGTTGGCCAAAATTCGTTGACCTCAGTTACTTTAAGGATGAAAAAAATGGATTACTGGTAAAGGATGTGTGTAAGGTGGCAGTAGAGCTCACTGTGCTTGGAATTTCCAAGGCAATGTAACAAGTCATTGTTGAGAAGAAAATTGGGATTAATGGATACTGTATGTATAATTAATGTAAGTGCCGATATATATACAAACGCCTACCATATAGATCATTTACACTGCAAAAGGATGTTGACAGATGCACATTTTATGATGATGATTATATAACTTTACTGGTTTAGTATTGAGTAAATTGCATCTTGTACAATAGGGTTTTTATATTGAGCTACATTGCCAAATCACAAGTTCCTTCAGTGTCGGTTGGAAGTGTAAGCTGTTCTTTTTACTGTATTTACTAAATTTTATTAAGAGCAGTAGTAGTGATGCAAGCTTATTCTATTGCGCTTTAGACACTATCAGAGCCAGCAAATTCAAACCATCAATCCACCAATTCATTTGTACTTTTTCTTCTACAGAATCCCCTATCTACATTTTGATTGATCTTCCCCTCCATTTCTCATCTCTGATTCTTCAAATCTTGTAATTCAGTGCGTATTGTAATTTCATTTATCTCCTTTTCGGCTGCTTTCAGTGAAGAAATATAACGTTTCAGTCAACGTAAACATAATGTTATGTTTCATTTACCTCCTTTTTGGTTGCTTTCAGTGAGGATCGGTTTTTTCAAATTTTATATTAAACTCTCTGTATCATTAATGTAAGAGTTAATAAGTAGAAACGTCTTTTACTTTAAAATAAGTTTAATATATTTGGATTTTCTTTAATTAAACTGATCATTTCATTCATTGTCATATCTTGTGAAACAATATGTTTATATATAACTCTCATCTATCTTAATATATAATATCTTCATCTTCTTAACCGAAATGTCCTGATCAATCATATATAATTATATATCCTACTCAATTTCCTTATAATACAACTCATCTAGTATCCCTTTTTTTTTCCCTCGGTAGAAATGCATGTTCTTCACCACCTAATTCCTGGTTGCTTTTGCCAATACATTCATCCCTCAAATTCAATATTCCTTTCAATTATGATGAAAACAACTTTTGAATTAGGCTACATATATACACACACAAACTTTTTATTTTGATTAATAAAATAATAAATAATTATATAACTATTAATAATAAAGTCAATATAATTGTCTTACACGTAAAAGTTATTTAAACATAACAAATTATTAGTTAAAACAATAGCCAAATTGTTTTTGATAAAGCTAGCTAGCTTCTGTGTCATGGAAATGGATACAGGATGTCCCTTGGCAGTTTATTATACTTTAAACATAAAAGACAAAATGAAGCAAATGCAGATTCTTGGTGACATTATATTATCATTGAAATAGCATATATATAATATATATAAGGGAATTTTCAAATACCTCCCTTGAGGTTTGCCAAAACTATAGATAAAGAGAAAGAATGATAAAATGCACAAGTACAACCCCTCTGACATATTGGAAAACACCCTTTTCATCTACTATAAGGGCAATAATGTCTTTTTGAGGGAGACAAATACAATGTAACTCTGAAGTTCAATTTTATGTGTCTTTTTTTCTTTCACATTTTCAGCTCTCTCACCAAAACCCATTGATAGTTAAAACCGATTGTCTGAGGGAAATCAAGTCATCTTGAAATAGCGAATCTAACTGTCAATACATCAAGTTAAAGCTATAGAGGCAATGAAAAAGCTATTCAGAGGGAGAAATCCGTGCCATTTGAGCTTAGGGAACCTACTAATATAAAGCTTCTAGGATTGTAGAGATCGTCATAGATATGATGCGGAGAGCAATTTTCATGCCAATACAGCGGATAGAAGCTTGGTGTAGCTGTGAAATAGAATTAAAAAGAAAACGTAGCTTGCAAGGGATATTCTGGTTTTGTCAAGGAAGGAAGAAGGCTCGATTAAACAGTGAGATAAAATTTGACTGTTTTTGTTATTTTTGAGCTTGAAATGAACATTGATTATTTGTGATTTGTCTTGATTTGAACATATTATTTGGTAAATATAACTTGTTTGACCCAATTATCTGTAAACCCTAGTTTGCAAAATTGGGGGTTTTGTGACTGTTGTCGTTCGTTTTTTAAGGGGTTTTTTAAAATTGTCTTTGATAGTTTAATCATGCGTGGTACTCATTTATGTATGGTTCGATAGTGTGATTTTTGAAGCTTTTGTGCTAATTCTGTTTGATGTCAAGATTTGCATGGTATTTGTTTGTGTTATGTTAGATTTCAGTTAACCTAAAAGTAGCATTCAATGGTATAACAATGCATGTTGTGTATCTATAGTTTGATAGTTTAAAGTTTGAAGGTTTTGTTCAGATTCTCTTATATGTTAAGGCCCACATGTTATTTATTTGTGTAATGTTAGATTTCAATTAACATAAGAGTAGCATGTTATTCTCAATTTGCAGCCCATATTTGTGTTTCTATTGCTAAAACAGAGTCATTTTTGACTGGTCATGGATATGTTTGTTTTGTATATTATGTTTATTGTGCATTTATGCTTGACAAAGTAATGTGGCATATTGTCATTACTCTCCCTTGCTTTTATAACCATTTGATTTTGATCAAGTGATTATGCTATGATACTATATAGGACATTTATCGATTGTGTCATTCTGTTTGGTTATGTTAGATTTGATATGTTTGCATTACAAGTTGATATTTTTTGCCTATGGTGTTTACTGAGCATTGCTAGTGTGTTGCATGTTGTTGTGTTATGCATTTATCTTCTCCTCCTCTCTTAGCATATTCTACCTTATTTGTTTGCCTCTAAGTTGGTTTTGTATTGAGTGTTGAATGTTACATGACTATGCAATGTGCAATTATGTATATCTGCAAGTATATCAAGTCGTGCCAAGTAATATAGTAATAAGAGGGATATCAAATGCACGAGAAATATTACTCTATTAAGTACCGAAAATAATTAATCTTATGTTTATTTGAAAACTTCAATTAAGAAAATTATGTGAAAAATGAAAATTACTTAAATTTAACCTAATTAACAACTAATTAAATAATTCAATTAATAAAGGACTACTGCGAATGATTTCATCATGATTAGTTGCATCTAATTCCTTAACTAATCTTATTTTGATTTAATACTAGTATTGTCAAGTAATTATCTTATCCCATTTAACAGTCTCTCGAGAAATCAATCAAAACTACTTCACACCTAAAAATTCACTACATCTTTATGTGAATTTAATTAAGTAAAGTGCATCAAGATTAATGATAATTTCGTTAAAAATTGCATAAATCATATTAGTACATCTTTGTTTAACATTCAATTTACGACATTTATCACATAGTTTAAACATGATAATCACTTCTTAGATCATATTATTCTACTATTTCATTCAAATATTGGCTAGATATTTAAAAGTTTTAAATATTATAATAAATACTCAATACTCTCTATTAAATCATAGATAACTCAGTATCAAACATTGGTGGTTCTAATAGATTACATTGCTCTAGAAAATAAATTTGGCTACACATGAAATAGATTATAACTTTAATCATCAAGAAATTAATAATACAAAACATAGTTCTAAGTAACACAAAATTATTAATTTATGGATGAAAAATAAAGAGAGGAAGAGATAAAAACTAGAAATCACGAAGCTTTAATCCAAAATCTTCAAGAATTTTTCAACGTCTTTAAAAAATCCACAAAATATTTGTTGATTTTTCACTCTCTCTCGTAGCCAAAATCTACCATTTTTTTTCTTTTTTCCTCTCTCTAAAACTCTCTATTCCGAGTATTGTATGGTGGCTAACGATTGAAAAGCATGAAAACCTAGGAACAATATAAATTAGACCATCCAATATTAATCTAATGGCCAAAACTAATCAAGGACATCACTTAACAAAATGGACGGCACGGGCATGTGACCAAGGGCATAGGCGCACCGGCATCTAGCAAGTGTGGCACGGCTGCACGCCAAGCATGGCATGAGTGCACCACACCTATTGCCCTAACGTTCTTCTTTTGTCTTTGGGCGCCGCTAAATTCTGGAAGCTATGGCACAACAGTGCAATTCTTGATGGGCAAGCCATAGATGTTGCCTCCTTGGATACAAGTAATATATTGTTGGAAATCTTTAAATGTCTAGTTTCCAATGCAATAAACAAATCATAATTCTGAGTTGTATAGAAAAAGTTATAATTATTTTAATAAACCATACTCAACACATCCATTTGTCTGCTGATTTAGCCCAAAAGTGCACGAATTTCACACTTCTTTGGTGCATGTCTGGAGTATATCATATGCTCTTATTCTAAATTACTTGATCGATGGAGAGGATTGTAGACGTGTGCTTGTGCTTCGTTTTTATTTATTTTTCCTTAAACACCTCACTACTTAGGAAATAAAATTAAAATGATTAAAGAAAAAAATAAATACTTAAAACAGACTAAATAATGCTAAGTATTCTATTTAATGATGGATAAATCAAGCACAATCATATAGTAAAACAAAGATATCAGTGGATTTAGCTTTTGTATTTGCTTATGTTGTGATTGCTTTTGTATGTTGGGTTTACTATTGTATTATGCATTTCTTTTGGTCCATTTAGGCCAAAAATTTTGACCTGGATGCTATAAACCTCATCATTTTGGTCATATTTTGCTATGGGAATATTGTATTATGCATGTTCTTGGTCCTGTTAAGCCATGAGTTCTAACAATAAAAGCTATAGAATCAATAATTTCAATTTATTATTGCTGGGTTTTGTTGCTAAATGCATGAGTTGTATCCTTTTTGCCATATTTGGTTGCTTGAATTATGCATGATGTTTGGCAAAGCTATGACAGAACAACATGTTCAATATATTATTGTTGGTTTTTGATCTTGAATAGTTAAACCACATCCAATTTGCAATGTGTTGTTATTATTCTGTGTTATGCTTTTGATATGGTCTTTTTCAGTCATAAGTTATGTGTTAGATACTGAATTACCTAAGCATATGTTGGGTTTATTTTATGTCTTAATTAAAGTTAAAATCACTTTTATCTCTTTTAAAAGCAATCCCATAAATGTATTCTTAAAGATTTCAACAATACTTCAAATAGATATTTAGTGGAAGATACATGTGTTTTTGTTGGAAAATTTTATCAAATAAATAACAAAAAATTTAATCAAGACAATTATAAATGTTATATGAGTATACGGTTTTAATATAAATAAAAAGAAATAAAAAATTATATACCTTTTGATTCTTGTAAATTACTTTTGCTACAGGTTTTCCTTCAACAATGATTTTCAAACCAATCCTCCAACAGTTGTAGTAAAGAAAACTAATTTTTCTCTGTTGTACGTCAAAAGAAAAACTCTTTTATTTTCTCTCTTTTTTTTTCGTTTCCACCCTTTATGTTTCTTTTATATCAGTTCTATTTTAATTAAAATAGAATTGAATTAATTAATAATATTTATTTATTAATTAATTATATAAGACACTCCTAATAGAAGTAATATTTTTAATTAAAACAATTTCAATTAACATAAAATTAATTTATTTATTTATTTATTAATTAATTAGATTTTAAAAAAACTTGTAATAGAAGTGAAATTTTAATTAATTCAAAATTAATGTTGAAAAGAAACGAGAAAAAGGATAAATATTTCTATGAGAATTTATCCTTTTAATTTCTTAAATTAAATTATTTGGATATTAATGAAAGATATTTTCCTTAAAATATTTTATAATTAATTAATTCTTAATTAATTAATTTAATCCAAATATATATTTAAGAAAACTATTTTCTAGACATATAAATATTCAATGTAATAATTTTATCCATTGTATTATTCATTACACTGATTTAAGAGATGATATTAGAGACCTGTAAACCTGCAATTTCAAGCTCCTATAAATTTAGATAATTAATTAAACTCTTTAATTAATTAATCCAATTTATTAATTCTAGTATTATTCCACTAAAAATTTGGAATTGAACTCTTGAAATTACAAATATATTTTACTCAGAAAACTTTGAGCAGTCTAATGATATAATCATTACATGCAGTTCAACCCTTTATAAACGGTCCATAATTAGAGTTAGGTCAATTTTTCATTTTACCTCTCTAATTATATCTTTATCCTTAAGTTCTATTAATTCTCCACAGAACAATTAATTCATAAACCAGTTATAAATTGAGTGCTCAAACTGTTCAATACCAAAATTAACATTTAAGAAAACCATCTTTCGACTTCCAATGGGAAGGAATAGATTCCAAATCTGTATGTCAGGTTTCCAGCTATTTATTCTATTAAATTTCCAAGATATAAGTGTTGAGTTTATGTCAGAACAAATCTTAATAAGTAACTCAAAAAACTCAATAAAATAAACAAGAGTTTATGACTACTCAAAAGTAAGATTAATTTGCATATAATCATCTATTGACATTGTTTGAATTCTCAGTAACTAATGAAATTTATATGAGAATTCAAATTATATCTGCTATAATCCTATAAAATCATATTATATAAAGTGTCTCACCATAATGTCACTACATTACAGTGCGGATAAAAATATCACATTTTTAATGTTAGTAGACCGCACTAATAATATTTAATTAAAAAACCCAACTTTAATTAATTTATTACGGATTATTTTAGTTTATTATCCATAATCTTAATTCTCTTGTATATATAACACTTATATATTCTAAGATTATGGTTACATAAATAAATTAGGATTTTTCTGATATTAAATATAAACATAATTAAGCATAAAGAAATGTTAATTTTATTTATTTCAAAAAATGTACAAATTACATGCTTTTAGAGCATTATCCCTAACCGTTTTTCGAACACAACTCTTAGAAAAAAAAAAATTTCAAATAGTGTTTATCATGATCAGTAACAAAAGGTTTAGGATTCAGAACTGATATATATTTGATTCCATTGAAAAATTGAACGCTGATGCGAAATACTATTCGAGTTTGTTGAGACTAAATTTTATCACACATCAAATAGAGTAATTATATTAAGATTGGAAGCTTGTTCTTTTTATGTTTATTGATATTATATTTTTTAAATTCTTTTTTTTAGAACTTAATAAGTAGTTTTTATTATTCTTAAAATATTTTTTCAAAATTGTTATTACCATTGATATGTTTAATAGAAAACAATAATGGTACATGAGGTTTTAGACAAAATTTAGATTAATAGAATTTACACTATTAGATAAAAACTATAGAAAATGTCATTATTACAAAATGCTCTTTTATTCGGATATTTCAAAAATATTTATTCTTTTAACTTAATATTAAAAAAATATTTTCTATCTAAATGAAGGTAAGTTAAAGTTTTTAAAAATTTCTAAAATTCGTTATTATACAAATATGCTGACAATGAGTTACATATTTATTACATATTTAATTTCGAAATAAGCTTCATCACTAGTTTTACTAAATGCTTTTTAACCAATTATTATAATTTAGATATTCATTTGCATCTTCCAAAAATTCACTATTAAGATAATTATTTTAATTATAGTAATGTATAATTAGTATATCATAGTTTTAGTGAACATACTTTGTAAATGACCTAAAATAAATATACAATAAATTATTAGAGGTAACAAATGTGTTGTATGGTGCTAGTTAGTTCCACTCATACTTGTTCGTCGTACCTAATTTTTAAATGGTCAGTCTAGCCTATAAACCTATCATGTATATGACATATTTTGTCGTTTGTATTGGGTTTTGGGTTTTCCTTATTTTAATTAATTAACAATATCAAATTTCATTAAATTTATTTTTATACAAATATTTTTATGTGTATTATTATTTTCGTTAATTTTTAAAAATATTTTAATTAATTATTCATGCTTTAATAGCGAAAACATATTGTGTGTGTGTGTGTGTGTGTTTGTGTTGGTCTAATCTATTTGTCACCTCTTCTAATCCTATAAAAAGACTCATTGTTTTATCTTGAATTTATTTTGTAGATATAAGTAAGATGAATTAAGATGTTATTAGTTAAATACTAAGAATTTATAACACCGTGGTTTTCAAACAATTAAATATTGAATATTAAATTATATAAATAGCTAACACCATGAAATTTAAATGCCTGTTGTTGATACTAAATTTTGTCATCTAATATTAACTAATAAATTAATTGTTTGTATGTAAGAAAAAAGACTATTTTCTTGTCTCTTCCTTACATACTGGTTGATTTTTTAATTTATTTGAAATATTAATTCTAATGGAAGTTCAATTGGAGGTGATCAAGTATTTTAGGGCTGTTCGATTTAGTATTTAGATAGAATTTTAAGTTTTTGAAAATTAAAGATATAAGAAAACGCGTTTATATAAATTTATCAGAACTTTATCCAAAAATAGTTTTTTGATAGAATTTTTAAATTTAGTGTAAAATCAAAAAACCAAAAAAAATTGCTTTTTTGGTTTTTTTATAACCATATTCAGATCAAATTCAAATATAATTTTTTTAAAACTTAAAAGAGAAGTTTTTAATTTTGAAAAGTCTTATACATATATATATAGATATATATAGTCTCAATTTTTAAAATTTTAAAATATTTCATTTACAATATTTACTTCTATTATCTTTAACAAAAAATAGAAATTTATTATTAATTATTTCTGCTTCTCTTTCTATTCATTATTTATTTATCTTTTAAAAGGTTTTAGAATAATTTTCAATTTATCTCTTTCATTTGTTAACAATCTTCACTCCACCCCCGGATTTATTGTAAGTAATCATCCTATCTCTAAACCATTAAGTGCAGCCATTAAATTTAACCTTTAAAAGGGTAAATGGGTAAGTTTACAATAAAGAAATAAAAAATAATAAAAACGAATAAAATGCTAATAAAGCCAAGTGCAATGACGAAACTTGCAAACTATATCCAATCAGGCAGAAAAGCATTTATAATTTTGGAGGAAAATTTTTAAAATAACCTTAATTTTTATTTTATTT
The DNA here is from genome assembly GCA_022749755.1 of Azadirachta indica. Taxonomy (NCBI): domain Eukaryota; kingdom Viridiplantae; phylum Streptophyta; class Magnoliopsida; order Sapindales; family Meliaceae; genus Azadirachta; species Azadirachta indica. The sequence goes on from CM040447.1 coordinate 3,784,270, forward strand.
TATTTAAATAGTCTCTTATAAAAAAACATTTACCAATTTAGTTTAAAATGTATTTTTAAACTAAATTATTCTGAGTAGTCCATTTTAATTTTATTCGAAATTTTTTTAAAATAATCTTAAATTTTTTCTAAAATAATCTTAAATTTTTTTGAATTTACGTAAATGGCCTCTTATAAAAAATATTTATCAATCTAGTCTAAAATATATTTTTGAGATTAAATTGTCTTTAGTAGCCCACTTTAATTTTACTATATATTTTGACAAACTTAAACTCTCATAAATTTAAATTTTTCTCTTATCAAACTCATATCTCTTACTAACGATGGTAGTGGACGGTACGGCAGTAATGTAGTTTTGACAATAAAGTGTTAGTCACCTATATTAAGTAATTTGTTTTACAATATATGTATATGTTTTATGTGTGAATTAAAAATATTCAATCTTTCTTCAAATTAAGATTTGTAATTCAATCTTGTTTAGGTAGTAAAAAGTAACTGATTTACTGTTTAAATTAAGTTAACTAATTGTTGTATGAATGTAAAGACAAGAATTGATTTAAGAATATAAAAATGTTGCTAATTTTGGGTCATGAGTTTTTTTATCCAAAGCCACTTTTCGAGTACAGACAGACTTTGCCTTACCCTAAAACCACTTTTTGAGTAAGTCAAAATTTGTCCTCACCTAAAACGTAGTTTTTGGGTAAGACAATAACTTTTCGAGTAAGACAAAATGTGGCTTTACTTGAAAAATAGTTTTAAGATAAGGCAACCACTTGTTGGGTAAGACAAAATTTAGCCGAACCCAAAATGTGATTTTTAGGTAAAATTTGGCCTTACCCAAAAATCACTTTTCTGGTGAGACCAAATTTTACCTTAGTCAAAAAATTCTCTCCTGACCCAAAAAATAGTTTTAAGAAAAATATTGGGTGAGTAAACATTACATATTTTTGGTGTATTTTTATATTATAATAGTATTGAATTCTTATATATTTATACAAGTATGGAAGATTTAGTAACATTTTTTATTCACTGTGACAGTTCGTGGGAAACATTTGATGATAGTATTTAGAAATACGTTGGTAGAAAAGTTCGCCTTATTACCATAGTAAGAAATTCTAACTACCAAAATTTAGCACACATGATATATATCTAACTCTGGATAAATCGAAGAGAATTCAAAATTTATATGAAAGCAAAAGTATAAAGAGTATGGTGACTTGTCTACTCGCCTATTCTAGTTGATATAATTGATGACCATGATCTGTTGTCTCTGGTGTATTTGTATAATGCCAAATTAAAATGATTTTCGGGTACCCATACTTTTGGGTACCTAAAAAAACATAAGGCACCCGAACATTGGGGTACCCTTTTAGGTCGCATTTTCGGGTACCCAAAATTAAAGGTACCTGAAAATGGGTACTTGTCATATAATAATATACGTTAATAATTATTTTATTATTAAACAATTTATAATATAGTATAATAAATTAATAATATAATAATATTAATAATAACTAATAATAATAAAATGAAAGTAATTATAATAATTAATAATAATAAATAATAATAGTAATAGTTAATAAAAAAAAAATAATAATAATTCATAAAATAATAATAATTTATAATAATAATAGTTTTTGGGTATCCAAATTTCTTTACTACTAATTCTTATATTTTTAATTTTGATATTGTTGTAATTAATTGAATAAGTCGTGACACATTGAACTTTTCAGTAAAAAATTATTATAATTCTAAGATATCCATCCTCTGACAACAAAGACTAACAACATGATGATAGTGTTAGTTACAATGGAGTTTTTTAAGCATTAAAATTATTTTAATAATACAACATCAATATTTTTCATTTATTACAAGATTAATAATAATCTTGATTATACAAAAAATAAATAATATTATTATGCTAGTATAAACGGATTGGATTCTGACACATCGCACGATTATGGCCAACTTCCTTACAGAGTGAGCATATTTTTTTAGCCACGTCTTTGCCCGTAGACGGAACATGTTGTTTCCTTGGTCAACCTGTCGGTCTACTCCCTCGGGACAGCTTAACAATTATATTCTGAACCTTATCAGAAACAACCCAATCATGCTGATTACCTACAGGATACATATTCTCTGCGTAACGTAAATGCGCCATTCGTATAATAGTAGGAGTAAAGGTTGTTATATTGTCCTTTAATAAAATGAGTTGTTGCAAGTATATATGAGCAAGATAATTGCATTAGACCAAATCGTCGACACGTGCAACTCTTTGTACTAATAATAATTATTATTATTACTATTATTTTATTATTTCACATTATTATTAATTGTTATTAAAATTTTTATTACTACTATCATTTATTATTATTAATTATTTACTATTATATTATTATTAATTATTTTTATTGACTATTATTGAATAATTAAAAATATAATTATTAATTTATTATTAATACTATTATTAAATAATAATTTCATATAATATTTTTTTTTTTTTTATTATTATTATTATTTTATTATATATCAATTATTTTATTATATTTTCCTTTAATACGGGCCCATAAAAGGATTCATTTCAGGATGCATTTAGTCCCAAAAATGGGTCCTTAATTGTTGCCCGAAAAAGGACCTAATTTTGGGATGCATTTGGTCCCGAAAATGGGTCCTTTCTCCAGCAACAATTATTTTCGAGATGCATTGGTCCCAACATTTTTTGCACTTTTGGGTTTTATTTATCCTGAAATTTTAGCAGCATTTCTCTGCCAAATACAATACAAGGTTCTACAAAATCTTTATTTTCTGACCAAAATTTCTTCTCATTCCAATCAAATACATTCACATTATTAATATTCAGCAAAAATCATACTAGAAAGAACTCTTTCATTCATTTGTGTTGAAAGAATACAAATAAAACTATAGAAAACTTATCAATAGTTTCTGTTTATTGTCGTTAGCTTAGAATCAACACTTATTTGCACGATTTCTCTTGTTGTCGCCATCTCCGCTATTGATGCCGCCGTCGTTAAAGAAGGGATGAACGTTTTGAGAGGTGAGGGTTTGGTTTAGTAAAAAGAGTAAAGTAAAAAAAAAATTGACTTTCGTAAAAATAAAATTAAAGTGGGCTATTGAAGATAATTTAATCAAAAAAATATATTTTGCGCTAGTTTGATAAAAAAATTTTACAAGAGATTATTTACATAAAATCGAAAAAATTTAAGGCTATTTTGAAATTTTTTCCATTTTATTTTTATGAAAGTCATTTTTTTTTACTTTTCTTATTACTCTATACTTTGACAAACTCAAACTCTCATAAACTTAAACTTTTCTCTTCTCAAACTCATATGTCTTACTAACGACGATAATAGAGGGTACGGTAATAGCGTAGTTTTGACGGTAAAGTGTTGGTTATCTATATTAAGTAATTTGTTTCACCACATATGTATGTGTTTTATGTGTGAATTAAAAATATTCAATTCTTCCTCAAATTAGGATTTGTAATTCGAATTTGTTTAGCTAGTAGAAAATAATTGATTTAGTGTTTAAATTACATTAAGTGATTGTTGTATAAATACAAATACAATGATTAATTTGATGATATAAATGTGTTGCTAATTCTGGATTATAAGTTTTTTTTACCTAAAGCCACTTTTTGGGTAAGGCTAAATTTGTCCTTATCTAAAAAGTAATTTTTAGGTAAGGCAACCACTTTTTAAATAAATTAAAATGTGACTTTACCTGAAAAATAGTTTTAGGATAAGGCAAAATATGATCTTACCTAAAAAATAATTTTTGGGTATGGCAACTACTTGTTGATTAATGCAAAGTTTGTCCTTACCTGAAAAGTGATTTTTAGGTAAGGCAAAATTTGGCTTTACTAAAAATAATTTTGCCTTACCTAAAAATAGTTTTGGGTAAGGCCAAATTTTGCCTTACCCAAAAAAATTTCCCCTTACTCGAAAAATGGTCTTAGGAAAAATATTGGATAAGTAAACATTGCATATTTTTGGTGTGTTTTTTATATGATAACAATATTGAATTCTCATATATTTACACATGTATGGAAGACTTAGTTACATTTTTTGTTCACTATAACAGTTTGTGGGAAACACTTGATGATGGTATTTAGAAATATGTTGGTGAAAAAGTTTGACTTATTACCATAGCAAGAAATTCTAACTACCAAAATCTAGTAGACATGATATATACCTAGTTCCGAATAAATCGTAGATAATTCAAAATTTGTATGAAGACGAAGTATAAAGAGTATGGTAACTTGTCCACTGTGCCTACTCTAGTTGATATAATTGATGACCATGATCTACTGTTTTTGGTGCATTTCTGTAATGCTAATGGCTCTCAATTGGATGGTTTGACTCCATTGTATATAACTTTGGACCGCATTATTAGAGCGGAAGTCTTAAAGTCTGAAGAACCTAGAATGACGCGGCTGACTACCTTTGAAAATATAATTTGAGAATCACATGTATGTCTATTTGTCTCTTCTAGGTGCAGTGATTGCTTTAGCAATGTAAACTTACAAACTTGTACACCATTTAACCATAACATGTCGGGAGATGGCAGACAAAATTCTCAAAATCACAGTGAATTCCACACCGAAGAAGTATCTTAACTTTCAATGCCCCGTCATAGAGCACCGGTTAATTATAGTGTATGCTCACCACCCTCATATAATGAAGATTCTACACATGACTATTTTGACAATCAACCGTCTATGTCAAGAACATACTGTTTTGGGGAAGGAAGCCGAATGTATTATTATGATGAAAATACTAATGCAAGAGAGGATGTTAGTGGCGAGGCACTAGCCAATACATTAATGACCTATAAAGATAATGTGATGAGAGGTTTAACTTCTACCCGTATTATTCCCTTCATACCAATAACATTTACCATGATCCCAAATGCTATGTCAAGTTTAATAGATGATAATGTTCATATGGGGCAGATTTTTAGAACAAAGAAGGAGTTAGGACATAATTTGAGTATTATGGCGTTAAGGACACGTTTTCAGTTCATCATTCATCGATCAACAACTACGCATTTTGAGGCAAAATATGTTATGGATGGATGTAAGCGTTGGATGCGTGCTATAAATAATGACGGAACTAATGGGTACTTTCGCGTCACATGAGTTATGGGTGTGCACACATGTCAAAATGATCAAATGCAAGATAGGCATCGACAAGCTAGTAGCCGACTAATTGGTGAACATGTCTTGAGCAAATTCCAAGACCCTAGCAGAATTTATACACCAAAAAATATTTCAAACAACATACATAATGATTATGGAGTGCTTGTATCTTATAGGAAAGCATAGTTGGCAAAAGAAAAAGCGCGTTGATTAGTGAACAGAGACTCAATTGAGTCATTTAAGGTACTCCCTCGACTTTGTCATGTGTTACAAGAGACAAACTCGGGAACAATCACATACATTGAAAAAGACAACGAGGATCATTTCTTGTACTTTTTCATGACCTTTGGTGTATCTGTCCAAGGATTTTGTGGAGTCATTCGTCCAGTAATTGCTCTTGACGATACCTTTTAAAAGGGACCTGTTGGGGGACTTTGTTTTTGCAACTGCTATCGACGGAAACAATCACATATATCCCGTGGCATTTAGGATTGGAGACTCTAAGAATGATGCATTTTGAGAATGGTTTTTGTAAAAACTATGTGAAGCAATTAGCCCAACATCAGATTTGGTTTTTATTTCAGATCGACACAACAACATTGAGAAAGGTAAAGCTACAATCTTTCCATATGCATATCACAGCTTTTGTACTTATCATATTCATAAAACATCAATGCAAAATTTAGAATAAGGGAGAAAAAGTCAGAGATGTTCTTCCTTGGGTATTGCAGTGCTACTAAGGCTTATATATTTGCTAAGCAAAAGTTGTTATATTTCTAATTTTGAATTTCAGATGAAAAGCGTAGGACAAGAAAACGTGGTGGATTTACGTGCAAAGAGTTGTATGTGCCGACAATTTGATCTAATGTAATTACCTTACCCACATGCACTTACAACAATCCATTTTATTAAAGGAAAATATAGCAACCTTTGCTCTCACTATTATACGAATGACGCATTTGTGTTGGCCTACGCAAAAAATATATATCCTATAGGTAATCAGTGTGATTGGGTTGTTCTCGATAAGGTTCAGAATATAATCATTAAGCTGCCCTAAGGAAGGGTATTAATGGCTCGACCAAGGAAATAACGCATTCTATTTATAGGGGAAGACGTGGTTAAAAAAACATGCTCATGCTGCAAGGTAGTTGACCACAATCATGCAATGTGTCAAAATCTAATTTGTTTGCACTAATATAATAATATTATTTGTTTTTTGTAGAGTCAAGATTATTATTAATTTTGTAATGAATGAAAATATTGATGTTGTATTATTAAATTAATTTTAATACTTAAAAGACTCCATTGTAATTGACACTATCATTATGTTGTTAGTCTTTGTGGTCATGAGATGGATATCTTAACTTAAAATTATAATATTTTTTTTACTGAAAAGTTTAATGCGTCACGACTTATTCGATTAATTACAGTAATATCAAAATTAGAAGTATAAGAATTAGTAGTGAGGAAATTTGAATACCAAAAAAAATTATTATTATTAATTATTATTAATAAATTATTATTACTATTAATTATTATTATTTTAATTATTATTAATATAATTATTGTTAATTATATTATTTTATTGTTATTAACTATTACTATTATTATTTATTATTATAATTACTTTCATTTTATTATTATTAGTTATTATTATATTATTATTATTTATTATTATTATATTATTAATTGTTTAATAATAAAATTCTTAATTATTAAATGGCAAGGTACCCATTTTCGGGTACCCAAAAATAAGACCCGAGAGGGTACCACAATTTTCAGGTATCTTATGTTTTTGGAGTACCCGAAATTATGGTTACCACAAAATTATACCCGAAATTATGGTTACCCGAGGTAAATGTTTTTGGAGTAGAAATTATGGTTTGAAAGTTTGAAAATATTATATAGCTCTCATGGTTAATTATACAATCCCCTTTAAAAAGAATATTTCTCGATAAAATTATGAAACACTCTTGATATATCACATAAACCCCCCTATACAAACTACACAACACTCAAAAAAAATTAAAAAAAAAGAAAAAATATAAAGAAAAGAATATTTACTTAAAACATCAACCCCACAAAAACAAATAACAAATAGCCCTACATCACAACAATACGCAAACCGCCCCAACGTTAAAATTTCATATAAACAAATATTTCAAGTACTTTAATATCTGTTTAAGTACAATCTTTAGGATAATGTACTTTTAATTAAGGTTACCCAATACGAGTGCTCGTTTATCATAATGCAATTCTTTGGTTTTCATAAATTGGTCGTGGTATCCTAAAAATTTTTGAAATATATTATTATTATTATTATTATGTCCCTGATTAATTTCCTTTGTCGGGATATAATCATTCGAATATTATTTTACTTGATCATATTTCATTAACACTATTTTAGACTAATTTAATTTTGTTAAAATATAAATATAACAATATATACATATTTGTCATACATCATATTGAAAATATATAGAAAAGTATAATATATCAATATCCCATAACAACTTGCTGATGAATAAGTTCAGTGCAATCATACGTCTTAATAAGACACCGTGATCAGGGTCAAAGTCAAATGAACGACTCAATCCAAGCAACTCAATGAACTTGCACGTGAACACCCACAATCACCACTCTTTAAATGCTGTCTCAACATGTCCAACGTCTTTCGTTTAAATGTGAAAGGTTATATGTTGTTCCCCAACTCTGGCCTCGCCCTATATATTCCAATATAGTGTATAAGATGAGGTAGTAGTCCGCACAAAGGTCTCATATAGCCTTCTATCTCAGTATCTGAGTGTGACGAGGGCGACGACTCATACACTATGATGTGATGATCCAAAAATTTTACGATACATGCAACCCAATGATCACCCCTGCATGTGACTGGAATGTAAACAATAGTGACTGTCTCCTAATTTCTGCGCACACCCTCATTGTTCCTAGCCATATACTGCGTGACATCAACGCCATCGAAACGTGATCTAAACTGTTTAGTGCCACTGGCTATATCCTGCCTATATTACCTTAAAGGTGGCCTACAACACAAACAACAACAAATATGAGACTCTTTTATATCAATTACAACAATTGTGTATACAATCTAACATATTCATATTATAATACATACATAAAACTGTACAGATGCAATGATCCACTCTTGAGAGATCGCTCAAGGCATGGCTAACTGTCAATGTGTGACCATCTCTAATAACTCGTCAACATGCTAAGTTATACAATAAACATTTCAGTGAAAAAAGGACACACATAGTCTTAAGGTTTAATAAAAAACAAAGAGGAAAAAAAATGAAAAAAAAACTAAAAACTACAAATATAACTTACAGTGTCTTCGAGCCAAGCGTTCTGGTCTATAATCATATAGAGCTAATCAGGTGTAATGGCAATATGTTTAGTTTCAATTCGCACACCAATACCTCAATCCACTACAACATCATTGCATATCTTTGCTCTGAAATAAGAGCAAACGGCTCAATGATGTGTCGGTGACTGTACCATGGACGTCCTCTATATTGTAAAGTAGGCCATTGTCGAGGCTTATGTCACATCGTATACGAGCTCTGTTCATATCCACCTAGTCTATAAGGTCAACCATATCGATTAAGCGCTTCACACGCACCCCCCACCGCGGCTCTAACCTATATCCTAGTAGAATATTGCCACTATATAGTGCTCTGTAAACTATCCATACTCATTTATTTTTATATGGAAAAAATCTGTTTAGTATATGTGGTGTGAATAAATACAAATCAACCAATAAGTGTAATAATCATACACTAGGCTGTATTCATAGAAACAAATTTATATATTTATATCTCATAATTTATATTTACCTGATCAGCTAGTGTGGTGGCTACCTATTTAAACCGCTCGTTCTCATTGTGAATGTTCTAAAAGTTATGATAAAACGAATACTTTTGCATCAAATCCACCCACTTTGCCATAAACTGTGTAATCTTTGTCCTCTAGGTATCCATCTAAATCTTTATATCAGCATTCTAGCCTTCAATTTTTCGAGTGATATTATCACTCAACTATGAGATATCTTGTGTAGCTCTTTTTTTAATGTTGTGATATCTTGGGTGAATTCTTCTTGCATCAATCGAGTATCACAAAAACGATCCCTGTTATACATTATTGGGGTCTTGTAAGGGGTGTCAAATGAAGTGGGCACTCGAGAAGGGGGCGGCGTGTAACCTACATTATCCAACTGGACATATGTGTAATTTATAACAATATACACGTATATACATGTGTATAATTTAAGCGCAAAATAACCATCACATGCCTGCTTTATCCTAACGTGCAGCTTTCTATACTGGACCCCGATTCACTACGTGTTCAGACTCACCCTCGCTATTAATGCGTGCACTAGTCAGCATATTATCAAAAAATAGATTATCACCGTACTCACCCTCGCTAGTAGCATTAAGAAGTACAAACAACTCTTTGATGTACATATGCATTAACTCATTCGTGGATGGCTCTAACATACAGACAACGTTGGGAGGCTATAGCAAAACAACACAACAATTTCCATCACATAAAATTTACAAAATAACTAAATTTTTAAGCAAAACAACACAACAATTTCCATCACATAAAATTTACAAAATAACTAAATTTTCAAACAAGAAAATGAACTTCATTTTCTTACATGTGCATCGTTAAATAATTTCTTCTTTACTAATTCAACCGTTCAATTTTTTTTTTTTGACTTTCAATTAACAATTTGAGGTATCTTACTATTCACTATCTGCCCAAATATACGACCAACAGATGAAACTGCCTTATAAATTCATATCTATAACAATAATGTTAATTGTTAATTAGCAATTATATGAATATTAAGCTAAACATTATGTGGTCCACATAAACAAATAATAGAACCACGTACTTGGAAAGCAATACTCAAACCCTCGAGATCGTATGTACACTTCAAGTTTTCTTCGTTATCAACCCTACTCCGATACCTAAAAAGGGTCCTCTATGACTTGGCACAACGATTGGAATGTAAAGCACCAAACAATAGTACCCCAAGGATACTAGTTAAATTCATCCAAAGCATCTAGTATCAATAACAACCATGTATTTACATAATTATGATGAGCTCCCACAAACATAACACGCTTCATAAAAAGAAAAAACGATAACTTTATAGCATCATAATTATTAATTTGTGAAAAATCGAAGTTTTCGTAGATCGTAATTAACTGCGACAATTTAATGTTACTTTTGCTACCAAAATATTGGACCTTTAAACGGTTGCTCCTCCTAACTATCTTAAATGGATATTTGCCAAATCTTAGGCCTATAATAAACCCAAACTCGACCTGAAAAAAATGAATACATTGACCACCCACCAGAAACCACATTTCATCTCGAGCACCTAGTACGTATGCTTTATGCAACAACATATAATAGGTCAAGTTACTAGAGAAGCGAAGGTCATTAAGGTCTATAAAATGTCCCATACATGTCTCTTTGAAAAGCTCAACTTGTGTAGGGGTGAGTTTCTTCCCAATTGTGTCCAATATTTGTAGTTTAGATAACAATGTGGGAACGCCGTGAGAGTGATTGGCGGAATTAATTTTTAATCTCCTAACTAGTTGGCCATTTCCTTTACCTCAAAAATTAAATTAAGTATATTAAATATAGTATTGATGCTAAAATATAACATAATTGTAATATAATAATTTATGCACTAAATATAAGGTAAATTCATTCATGATTTTGTTAATTTTTATATATACTAATAAATTATTACAACAATTTTAAAAGAAAATTACAAGGTAATAATATAAATATTTTTATTATTGTTATTAATCAATTATTATTATTGTTACCTTTATTTTTTATTATTATAATTAATCATTAATTATTACCATTATTATTTTTTTATTATTAATTAATTAATTATTACTATTGTTCCCAATAATATTAATTTATTAATTATTATTATTGAAATTATTATTTACACTATTAATTATTATTACCACATCTCATATTATTATTATTATAATTATTATTACTATTATTTTATTGATTATTAATTAATTATTAGCACTATTATTATATTATTGTTAATTATTATAATTACTATTATTTTATCATTATTACTATTCTTGTTTATTTATTTATTATTATAATTAATAATTACTAATCAATATTATTATTACATCTCCTATTATGATTATTATTATTATTATTATTATTATTATTATTATTATATGCCATAATATTATTATAATGTATTATTATTATTAATGAATTATTATTAGTACTATTATATTATTATTAATTATTTTATTGATTATTATTGAATAAATTAAAAATATAATTATTAATTCATTATTAATGCTAATCAATTATTATTATTACATCTCATATTATTATTATTATTATTAGTATTAATTGTTATTATTATTGATATTATTTATTAATTAATAATCAATTATTATAACTATTATTATTTGTTGTTATTATTAATTATTACTAATCAATTATTTTTATTACATCTCATATTATTAGTAATAATAATATTATTACTATTATTATTATTTTTTATTATTATTAATTATTATTATTATTACTATTCTTATTTATTTATATGCTATTATTATTAATTATTACTAATCAATATTATTATTACATCTCCTATTATTATTATTATTATTATTATTATTATTATTATTATTATTATTATTATTACATCTCATATTATTATTATGAATTATTTATTATTATTAATAAATTATTATTACACCTCACATTATTATTAATTATTAATAATAGTTATTACTACTATTATTTATTATTAGTAATTATTTTTTATTGATTATTATTGAATAATTAAAAATATAATTATTAATTTATTATTAATGCTAATCAATTATTATTATTAGTAGTAGTATTAATTATTATTATATTATTATTGATATTATTAATTATTAATATTCAATTATTATTACATTATTATTTATTATTATTATTAATTATTACTAATCAATTATTTTTATTACATCTCATATTGTTAGTAATAATATTATTATTATTTATTATTATTATTATTATTATTACTAATCAATATTATTATTACATCTCCTATTATTATTATTAATAAATTATTATTATTACATCTCACATTATTATTATTATTATTAATTATTAATTATTAATAAGTATTATTACTAGTATTATTTATTTTTATTAATTATTTTACTATTTTATTATTATTAATTATTTTTATTGATTATTATTCAATAAATATAATTATTAATTTATTATTAATACTAATCAATTTTTATTATCACATCTCATATTATTATTATCATTAATTACTATTATTATTGATATTATTAATTATTAATAATCAATTATTATAACTGTTATTATTTATTATTATTAATTATTACTAATCAATTATTTTTATTACATCTCATTTTATTAGTAATAATTATTATTACTATTATTATTATTATTATTATTATTATTATTATTATTTTATTAAGTGATATTGTTATTACATTTCTTGTTATTATTATTATTATTATTATTATTAAGTGATATTGTTATTATTAAGTGATATTGTTATTACATTTCTTGTTATTATTATTATTATTATTATTATTATTATTATTTATTATTATTATTATTATTACATCTCATATTATTATTAATTATTAATTATTATTTTTGTTGATTATTATGAATAATTGAAAATATAATTATTATTTTATTATATACATTAATTATTAGTTTTATATTTCTTTTAAAAGAGCCCATAAAGGGACATATTTCGAGACAAATGCATCCCGAAAATGGGTCCTTTCTTAAAAACAAGAAAGAACCTATTTTCGGGATGCATTGGTTCCAAAATTTTCTGCATTTCTGAATAAATTTTTCTTAAAATTTTAGCTACATTTCTCCTCCAAATCCAATATAATGTTTTACAAAATCTTCATTTTTCAGCCAAAATTTCCTCCCATTTCAATCAAATACATTCACATTATTAATATCTAACAAAATCATACTAAAAAAACTCTTTCATTTATTTGTATTGAAAAAATATAAATAAAACTATATAAAACTTACCAATAGTTTCTATTTACTATCATTAAGTTAGAATCAACTCTTATTTGCACAGTTTCTCTTGCCATCGCCGCCGTCGCCGTTAAAGAAGGGAAGAAAATTTTGAGAGATGAGAGTTTGGTTTGGTAAAAAAGAGTAAAGTACAAAAATTAACTTTTATAAAAATAAATTTAAAGTAGGCTAGTGAGGATCATTTAGTCCGAAAAATATATTTTACACTAAATTGGTATAAATTTTTTACAAGAGACTATTTATATAAATTCGAAAAAATTTAAGCGTTTTTAAAAAATTTCCCTAATTTTGATCTGCAATTGTAAATAACAGACTCATTTTTTGGAAGGAGAAAAGGCTGACTATATATATATATATATATATATATATATATATATGTTCAGGACACTTTTGGCGCCTTAATTCCTTGACTTGCTCTGGAAGATGTTTGTCTTGCAAGTCATTTAGGTTGCAAGAAACTAATCGGTGAAGCTGAATAGACGAACACTGAGGAAGAACTTAACCCAAAAAGTCAAGAAGCTTTGAACTACTTGTACAAGAACAGATTAACAGGCATGTTCATTTCTTGGTCTCATTTTATTGAAAATATAGTTTGGTTACACCATAATAAAACCCATATTGCACCTGTTTCTTGAGACGGGTAAACGATTGGGTTCCAGCACTATATAATGTTAGAGGATAAACAAGATGTAAAGATTGAGTGATGCAGCACACTGTTTTAAGGATGATTATTGGCATCAGATCATGCACACTCTATATAGATTGTACTTACTGTTGGCTTATGTATGCTTCATTGAAATCTAACATGTTTGTATCCAATGTTAGTTACAAATTAAGTGCATTTGTTTCTTAGTTGTTGTGTTGGATTAGGTTAGCTTGCTTGCATTGTTGATAATTTTATCTTTATATTACATGTTCTCGTAAGTGCGAGTAACAGTGATTTTGTTGTTGGTCATAACAGAATGTGTTCTACTTTGACATTCCTTCATTTGGAAGTTAATTTTATGGGATGGCATTTGAAATTGGAATGTAGTTGAGTCTCCCTTGTCAACCATGCAATGATGCTAACAGTGCAAAGAAAGGATGATACATGATGAAGAGTTTAAGCTTGAGGTTGTGAAGCCAAATGAACATGGAAAACAACTAGTTGCTATTGATGCTGACTTCTTCAGAGCATGGAAAAATCACAATGACCAAAGCTGTATGGTGATGAAGTTAATGCTTGATATATTGCCAATGCCACTTGCAAATGTTGAACAAGAACAACAACTTCATGAAGCTCTCACCTCTTCTGTCTGCTGTCAGTCTCCAGCACAGTCACAAGCAGCATTTCAGTCCCCTCCCCAGTCAAAAGCAGCCGCCATGTCAACAATTCCTAGCCAATCAACCTCAACTGATCCATATATGGAAGCATATGTAGATATCAATTTGGACAGCTTTAGAACCCCTTCACCACCCAACCACCCTCAAAACCCAACTACTTTTGACAAAAGCCATGAAAGATCAACTGAAACTGAAGGACAAGCATTTAGATCACCTTTCGTTTAGTGTTCAATGCAAGAAGCAGACTAAACACAATCATAGCCACAGTCTGAATCACTTCACAACTCCACCTGCAATTATGCCACTACAAATTCTCCTGCTGTTACAACAAAAACAAACTTATCCCAAGCCATATCAACTATAGCGATTGGAACCCCAATTGAATCTACATAATCACCAAGCCTAAGAACTGCCCACCCATGCGCTCAGGAACCAAAATCTTAAGTATTTCAAGCAGAGCAGCATCAAGTTAGCAGATCAAGCACAAGGTCAGAAACGAATGACCAAATGTGGATGATTTTGCTGAGGGTGATCGTGTGTACTCAGATTCGGAAGATGAGGATGATAATATGCATAATGTCGATGCTGGTGATGAGAATGTTCACTGTGGAAGGAATAGTGATGATGCTTTACTGTCTGACTGAAAATGAGGATGATGATCATGGAGCCAACTCTGATTTGGAAAATGATGATATTATGGCCACAATGAGTGAAGATGTTCGCAAGATGTTATATAGGCAAAGTGATGGACCCCTTCAACCTAAGATTGGCATGTTCTTTTTAAACATGAAAAAGTTCATAGCTGCCCTTAAAGGCTATGCAATCAAAAGAGGTTTTAGGCTGTGGAGACATAAATTCGAGAGGCAGAGAGTAACTATAAGCTGTTATAGTCCAAGTTGCCCTTTTAGACTTCATGCGGCTTTAGCCAGGACTGGCCATATATTCCAGATTCGACAACTGAATGAAGAGCTAATTGCCAAAAGTTGCTGAAAAGTCCAGAGTGCGCAAGTACTTGGATTACCCTACAGCATATGGATATCATGATGACAAATCTAGAGATTGGAGTTGCTATGCTGCAAGTTGACCTGAGGAAGAACTTTGGCACACATGCAAGCAAACAAAAAATATAAAGAGCGAGGAAGAAGGCCTTGGTAGTAGGAGTAGGACATGATGAAAGCTACAAGAGGATACGAGAATATGCTTAAACCATTCTAAGTAAAATGCCACAAGTTATGGCTATTGTCAAGGTGTACATTGTTATAGAGAGAGAAGAGAAAATTTACTTTGATAGGGTGATGATTTCTTTCCCAGCCATGAGAGATGGTTTTAACCAAGGATGCGGGCCATTCATCGGCATTAATGGCTACCACCTCAAAGGTCCATACCAAGGTGTATTGCTGTCAGCAGTTGGGTTAGATGGAATTACCGAAAATTTTCCCATTGTTGTGTACATTCGCAATGTTAAGAATACAATGACCTGGACTTGGTTTCTCCAAAATTTGAAAAGTTATATAGGTGACAATAGACAACTTACTTTTATGTGCGATAGACAAAAAGGCATATTTGGAGCACTAGCACTAAAGTTCTCGCATGCACATGTACGATACTGTGCAAGACATATACTTGTCCGTGTCAAGGGTAGACATCCAAAAGTGGATGTGAATGCACTTTTTTGGGCTGCTGTTCAAGCTTCAAATAAGAAAGATTTTGATGATGCAATTGAAGTTATCAAAGGCATTGATGAATGTGTTCACGAGACGTTGCGAAGGATTCATCCAAAATTCTATTCAAGGCATGCTTATGATCATATTTGCAAATCTGACCACACAACAAATAACATGGCAGAATGTTTTAATGGTTGGCCAGGAGATCAACGAAAAGCTCCCATGATTCATTTACTTGAATTCGTAAGAAAGAAAATAATGAAAAGAATGAATAGCAGAAGAAGAAAGGCAACAACATAGGAAGCTAAAGTAACCATCAAGATTCAGAAAAAGATGTCTGAGCCCATGAACCGTGGTAGGAGCTATGCACTGACGCTTAAAAGTGACAATATGTTTGAGGTGGATGATTGAGGCAGAAACATACTGTAGACTTGGCATTAAACAATGCGATTGTGGTGCATGGGGGGTAAGTGGTATACCATCTACGCAAGCTTTGCCATGTATTAAATACATCGGAGCAAACCCATCTAACTATGTTGATGCATAGTATAAGAAAGAAACATACCTGAGGGCTTATGAAGGAATGATCTATCTTTTGCCAGATCAGAGTTTATGGCATCAATTAATGGTGAATATATATACCCACCGAAGACAAAAAGAATGCCTGGTAGGTCAAAGCTTAATAGACGTAGGGAAAATTATGAACTACCAGCTACGAGGAGAAAGTACGCCTTTGCGGTGTAGTCACTGTCAAAACTATGGACATAATAAAAGGGAATGTCCAATGAATCCAGCTAACACGAACAAAAGAACCAGAACATACCAAGTAAAAAAATCTGATCACTGTCCATAACTAACTAACCATTCATATATAGAACTTAGATAATTGACTAACTATTTTATTGTCTATGCAAAACAACAGGAAAGCAATGCAGAACCATGCTTAATCTTCAGCACTTATTACAAGTCATAAAGTCTAATATGTTTGGATCTTTATTCTGATAGTGCTTTTGCTGAAAATTATATAATATCCTATTTTATGTGAACATGATTCAGGTAACACCTCATCAAGCCAACGAAGAGTAAGACCACCTACAACAGAAGAGACACATCAGAGCCAACCAATGACACAGGCTACTGATGCTGGAGTTATGCAAAGACAGAGAATGGCAGGGCAGGGTTCAACAACAGGAGGCCTGGATACGTCATTTGCAAGGAAGAAGCTTCTAGTGCGTAAGGGAAATGAAAGTAATACAATTGAGTGTGTTGGAGTGCAGGGAAAAAAGATATTAGCTGTTGGTGGTGTTACCCTATAGAGTGAGGGAGTTGTTCTCGGAAAATAAAGTCCAAGTAACAGTGAAGGAAAGAATCCAGTGGCTGCTTTAAAAGGGAAAGACAAGGGGAAAGGGAAGAATATAGCATCTTCTCTTCAAAAGGTAATGAAAATTTATACATTCTTGATGAAAAATTTGATTTTAACTTGAGCATGCGATTTTGATGATAGCAAGTAACTATCAGTAATTGATGATACATACTTTAAATGTAGGGAAGTGCATCGATGCATTGGCAGTACCAAAGTTCTGCCTACTTCAGTTTTTATATTTTGATGTTGGTATATGTATATATATATATATATATATATAACTTAAATGCCTAACTTCCATAAAAATGCCACATAATTCAAACAGTAGGGCCTAGGACCGGATATACAATTTTTTGTTTAGTGCAATGATGAAGGTGTGCACTTGGATTTTTTTTGTACATGGATATACAGAATATACCATGGGTATGCAGTGTCTTTTTTGTGTATATGCATACCACGTAAGAAATTGATGATATATATATGTGGGTATTATGTATATGGATAGGGCAGTATCCATTTAGCTAGGGTTATGAAGATTATATGGCTTCATGTAAGTTGGATAAATGTTACTTTTTGTAAGGGAATAATTCTTTTAAGTTGGTGTTGCCAATGATGATACATTTTTTTTGTAATTAAACAAATGTGACTAGAATATTTTGGATTGTCTCTGCAAGGAATGCTTATAGGTCTAAAACATTACTATGCCTTTGTAATAGCCATGATGATGTGCACATACTCCATTATATAATCATTGTCAAATTTCAATTACATTGCTACGCTCTTTGAATATAACATAAAAGCAAACCAATAGAAGCATAATAGACAACAAAAGTAGCCTTTTGATTGAGTTCACAATAGGTTTAATGTCTTTGACTGTATATAGCATCATGTTTTCTTCTTGCCAATGCTTCACTGACAAAGCATGATTAGATGAAATAGCATTAACTCCAACAGCTATGAATTTGTATTCTTCATGGCTGGCTCTTCACCATCTGTAGAATGTACACTTGTCTTTGAATTTTGAACAACAATAATATAATCTTTGTGGATTATTTGAAAGCTTAGAAATCTTCACGGTAGCTCGCATTCCACAATTACATATTTTGTTCATAAACTTAAAGACACCACCATTAACGTCTTGCTCTTGAATAATACCCCTGGAATTCGTTATATACCCAACAATAGGCATTATGGTTGTACACGAAGAAGGTGAAATTTTCAGAAAGTTTCAGAGGTGTTTGGTGGCTAACATCTGTACGGGTCTTCATTCTTCTTTTAAACTACCAGTTCAACGGTAAAAAACGAACATTTTTTCACCCTTGCGACGGATCCAGCTTCACCGTACACTATCAATTAATCATACCTTTTTAAAATTACCTTTTAATATTATTATTAGTCAACCATTTTTTAATCTCTCTTTTTAAGCTTATTATTTTATTTTAAATTATATTATTATTCAAATTTCAAATCTTCCTCTGTACACTTTCAGATAACTTTATGGGGGACAATTATGTCATTTGATGTATAATATATCTTTCTAACAGTAATATAGTCTTCTAACGATCAAATGGGTCAATGATTAAATTTAACAGCTGCACTTAACGAATTAAAGATAGAATGATGACTTACAATAAATTTGAAAGTAAAGTAAAGATTGTCAATAAATGAAAGGAGTGAATTAAAGATTACCCTATTTTTTATTGCACATTGCAAATTTTTTTCATTTTATTGATACATTTTAGTCAAGATTTTTTAGTAATATTATGAATTTTTTTATCTGAATAAATTATACGTAATTTATTAGTTTTTAATTTACATAAAAAATTATATGTATGTATGTATGTATGTATGTATGTATGTATGATCTCTTAAAAGTTCTTAAAAGGAAAAAGAAAAAACCTAGATTAAGAGTCATGATTGATAAAAGAGATTCTAATTTTTAATTTTTAGATATAATTATTTTATATATATGATCTTAGTGAAATTTTAGAGAACATAAAATTGAATTTTTATTATTGAACTAATAACAAATTATCAAATTTATTGATAACCTATTCAATTACACACACATATATTGCATTTTATATAATTTTATCATAGTAAAATTAAGAAGTGACAAAATTTTTTATACAATATTTTGCATTAATATATTGAAAATAATAGTTTGAAGTAATTAATTGTTAGTTACTACTAACATTTTATTATAAAATTATTGTAAAAAATATTCAAGCAAACAAATATTATTTTTTGTTTTATTCTTAAATATTATATCAAACATATTTTCTTTTTTTTTTAAAAAAAATTTAAAAACAATTTGAATTGTTTATGAGATTTTTCGTTGGGTTGGCTTATATAGTAAGTATGTGAGCATGACAGTCCAACTGACTGGTCTATTTATCGATTTCCTCAAATTTTACATTAAATTCTTTGTTTGATCAATGTAAGAGTTAATAGGTATAAAATCTCTTCTCCTTTAAGATAGGTTTAATATTTATGCTTTCATTTTTCTTTAATTAAAATGATCATTTTATTCATTGTCGTGTCTCGTGAGACAATATTCTTATAATGTTAATATATAATATCCTTTCTATCCTCATCTTCTTAACCTAAGTGTCTTGATTAATTATATTCTACATAATTTCCTTATAATACAACTCATCCAATATCCCTCTTTTTTCTTTTCTCAGTAGAAGTGCATGTGCTTCACCACCTACTTCCTGGTTTCTTTTACCAATACACTCATCCCCCAAAATATTCAGTATCCCTTTCGATTATGATGAGAACAACTTTTGAATAAGGCTATATAATATATATATATACACAAAAAAAAATTTTAATTTGATAATAAAATAATAAAGTCAATATAATTGTCTTACGTGTAACAATTATTTAAAATAAGAAATTAACTAAATCAAAATTTAATATTTTATAAACTTTATAAATGTAATTCGATTAGTTGATTATTATTTTGTTTCTGATTTTGCAGGTAAAACAATAGCCAAATTATTTTTGTGATAAAGTTAGCTAGCTTTTGTGTCATGGACATGGATACAAGATTTGCCTGGCAGTTTATTATACTCTAAATACAAAGACAAAAATGAACCAAACACAGATTCTTGGTGATATTGTTATTGAAATAGCATATATATATATATATATATATATAATACATGTGGAGTAATGACATTTTCGTCCTTGACTTGAGCGAAATAACAAATTGAAATATAGTTTTCAAAAGTTTAACAAATTTATCCCCAAAGTGTATTACATATACGTGTACTTAGTTAATTGATGGGTAAATTTATCTTTTTAACCTAATTAGAAGTCTAAATGAAAGAGTTTTTTGGTCAAGGGGCCAAGACTTATGGCAACACCAAAAAGAGATCCACTTCATTGAATTTTTATTTTTTTTTCTCATTTCACAATTGTATCTTTCCTAAATTTAAATACAACATCAAATTCGAAACTTATTCACTGGCAAAAACCTTTCAAAACTTATTCAAGAAAAAATCAAAAACCTTGGACAAATTAATGGGAAAATGATGGTAGTATTGAATGGGTTTAATGGCCAGAAATTTGTAAATTTGTCGGTATCATAAATCAACGGTAAGAATAACTAATATCACGACAGTGGCAGATGTATTGGGAACTAATGACTAGGATTTCTTTGCTTTTTTTTAATTTTTTCATTTGAATAAAAGAAATAAAAGTGAAATAGAAATAGGTTTACAGTGAGATTTTAGAATAGTTAATTTTTCTTAATGCGATTGAGTTTGGTAGCTGAGTCTTAATTTGTTTTCCTTCAATTAATGAAATAAAAATGTTAACTTTACCTAAAGATGATGTTGATACTAGATTTTTATTCTTTGAAATCAATTATTAGATTTTGCTTATACATGAAAAGAGAGTCTCTTGTTTTTACTTTTCCTTTGCTTATATGCCTTTTCTTTTCCTACTTCGATTAGTGTCATGGGGTGAAAATTGGCTAGACAAAGTGACAGTACATAAGCCTACAAAGCTTTAGCCGGCACCTATAGGATAATCCACTCATGTCGAAACCCACTTCATGAGGGATCTTTGTTGAGACAGAATTCTACCTTAAGTAGTTTAAAAAGTGTTCACATAAAAGGTATCATGTGATCTATGACCAATAGTCCACATAAGAAAAGTCAAAAGAGTAGATGTCACTCTAAAACAATCCCTAACATTAAGGGATTTGGTCTCCAAATATGAGTAAAACCTTTTTTATATTCTCATATCACCTAAAGGGACTACCTGACACCACCAGAGATAACTACCTAACCAAAGAAGACATTTCAGCTCCTAGAAGGCTGAAAATAAATCTTGTCTGACATTATCAATATTTGGGGGACCATAAATAAAAACAAATGGGTTTTCGCCATATGTACATAAAGGATAAAGTAATCACCTCCCTAAATTAAATTATATTATGTGGCATATAATCTTAGATAAGGTCATAAAGATCAATCCTACCTCCCATGTGTCCTTAGTTTTGGCTCTCTAAGCTAAGGTTTCAAATGGTAAAAACTTAAGAAGAGAAACTATGAAAAAATTAGGACAACACTTTCCAATTAATCACAAGCCAAAAAAGGTATGATATATATCGGCACTTATCTTAAGGCAGGGCAATTCTTCTGCTGGCCTTTTGCTCATTTTTACTCTCTTTCTCTCAGTACAAACATAAGTCATATCACTCTCTCTCTCCCTAGAAAATAAAAAGCGGGTTTTGTTTTGCTCATAAGTTCTTTAAAACAACCTTAAACACATATTAATAGTGGTCTCTTGAATATTTGGTCACTACTTTTGTCACCTAAAAGGCAATATTTTACTCCTTTTCATGTCTTTTGTGTGCTACTTGGTTGACTTAACCCTTATTACATGAATCCTCCCTATATTCTCTAATTTTGAGCTACAAAAGTCGAGTTTTAAATTCAGTCTTTCAAGGTACTGACTTAAGCATCAAAGTGGAATCGTTAGAAAATCTCCAGCGTCCCTCCTTTGACCGTGTTCTTTGTTTAGCATAAGTCGGAGGTCAACAAGGATATGAGGCAAGGAAGGCTCGTGACAGTTTGCCTTGCAATTGTGAAGCGTGAAACTTCATTTCGGTGGCTTCTTCAAGGTTAGGGTAAGGTCAGAATGGGTGTGAAATGCTGAGTTCAAACTGTTGACTAAGCATTCATCTCCAACTCGAATGCTAGATCACCTAGCATCCCACCTCACTAGGGTTTATTATTTTACCGCATCAACAATTAGGTCTATCATAATTCTAAATTTAATCAAATTCTTTAAGTCAGGGTCTTGCTTTATTTCTCTTGACTAGGTTAGACCCAATAGTTAAAAAAGCCCTTTTCTTTGCCGGTTCAACTTGCATGGTCCAATAATGAAAATTAGAATCTAATATAAGGTGAGAAGTCCAAAAGAATATAAGACTCGAAGATATGTATGACGCCTAATAGAGAAATTATTATTCATAAATAAGGTTAATAGATAATTGACTAGCTTATAATAGACAAAAATAACTTCAAGGATGAACATATTGAAATCTAGAAAATCACTTCCTAATTTCTTATTTCGACAAAGTTTAGGGATTAAGATATTATTACCACCATAACATATTATATATATAATCATGATGAGGTTCAAATTAAGCCCTTGCATGTGATATGATATCCCGATGCTTCAATCAGTAGCGTTTAATTGCTACAAGTTAAAACAACTTTAAAGCTAGCATGTGATGGCGTCCACTTTAAAGTTTAATTAATTTAAACCACACAATTGGCATGCATGTTTATATATATATATATATATATATTTATATATATATAGCCATTTGCTTTGCCTCATCGAATTGAATTAAAGCTCTAAAATTAGATTTGATATGATATAATCATCTCAATTTCATATAATATACATTTATGCCTAACTAGTTGTACTTATATATATGGAGGGCCAGTATTAAATTAAATACCATATAAAAGAAAATATGAATATATATTTATGTATATTCAAACATTTCGGCAATAAATTCTTCGTGTACTTATCATCTTTAGGAACATACATAATGGGACAAGTTCTATAAAGTAAGAATTAATTAATTTATACATTAAATTAAACTTAAAGTAGTTATCATATATATTATGCAAATATTTTTTTTAACGATTAGATATATGTGAATGCCCAAGCACGCGTGTATATATATATATATATATATATATAACAAGAATTGTTTAAATTATAGTGACGGGGTAATCATAAATAATACTAATTGTAAATATTATTAAATGTACAAATTCAATCATATGAATTTCATATAATTGTATTATATAATTTTAAATATTTTATAATTTTATTAGAGTAAAAGAATAATAAATTATATAAAATATACAATGTCACTTTATAATTTTATTACATCAGTTTGTATAACAACATATATATGTGTTATTATTGAATTATTATATTAAATACCAAAAATTAATCTAAAGTTGGCAAGTAGTCCTTTATAAATAGTTAGAATATATTGCATGTTGCTATGTTGTTCCAGTTAGATACGTAAATCATTTGATTTTTCAAAATAAATAATTTGAAAGATAGAAATTGAATTATTCTGAGTGGATCTTATTACTAGTTATTTACATCGCAACATGATATAAACAATGGGATGGATTGTTCTTAATAGTTGAAGGCATATAATTAGATATGTGTGCCTTTCAAGGTGTTGATGAAGTGGGTAAGTGGGGTAACACAAAATTTTATATCAATTATAAACTATTAGATATAAGTACATCCAACAATTGAGATTGCATATGACATATGTTTTAATTATATAGTTAGATGCAATCTCAACTACTAGATGTGTTTATATCCAACGATTTACAATTGATGTAAAATTTTGTGTAAAAAAAAAAGGCTGCTACTCTTGCCCCATATATATGTATATATATTAGAAGAAATTGATTGGCAATTGTTCTAGCTACTAGATTGATATCTTGTTGATGTTAATTTGTTGTAAAATAGTGCATCCATCCCCCCTTTTCTTGAAAAGTAGCCACTGCTTGAGTCATATAAGACTTTTTTTGACCAATAACTATGTAAGTACATATTACATTTCAACCTTATCAATCAAAATCGTATTTATAATTCTTGTTGTTTTATCGATTTGTCTATCTTCAATAATTAATTATATTGAATCATGTTTTGTAGGAATTCTCTAATTAACAATAAGGATATATTCTGTATAGTTTTTCTACGTAGAGCATTTGTAATAGACCTTTATAAATATAATTTTTATAAACCTTTTATAAGTAAAATTTTTATAGATGTAATTTAAAAAATTATTACTTATTTAGTTGTTACGTCTCATATGTTTCTTCTGTATAAATTCTATTAGTGTCTCGAAATTTATCCATGACACGTTCACTAGTTAGCTGACTACTAGCCTGGTGATAGCCATCCCGCATCTAATTGCTTTGATTGGAGTGCACTGCCTTAATGCATGTCATTCAAAAAATATCCATTAGTTCTATCTCAATTTATAGCACACATCTATCATTTACATTCATCTAAAATGCATTTTGCCTCACAACAAGTGGTCGTCGATCGGTGAATAATTGATTGAAAATGTTTTCTCAATGCCATCATATACAAACCATGACATAACTCCTTCTTCATTCTAAAAATCTACCCCACTTAGACTTCACTATCCTCTAAACTTGACACGACATCTGGTAGTGTGATAAATGTCAATGATATGAAAAGAAGAATACAAACAGGAGCTGAACCCTTCAACATGTCCTCTTCATTGCCATTAACATAGTGGTTCTTTGGCTTACTCTAACACCAACATCCTCTCTTGTGGTGGTATCCTAGTAACAATATTCTTTTGGCTACTTTCAGCAGAAAAGTATGTACTTTGTATAGACACTTGACTATCAAAATATTAATGTGTAGGGCTTTCATTGTATGGGGGCGATATGCATTGACTATAATTAACTAGCTCTTCATTGTAAGGTAGTGAGAAGTAAGGTAGGTCTTGAGTATGGTCTTCATCATAATGAGGAGAATTTTGTCCACTATCTCCCAATGTGGTATGCTTGAATGGTGTACAAGCTACCAGAGGTGCATCATTAACATGGTTGCTACCTTTAGAAGAGACAAATGGATATGCATGTACTATTGGAATGGTAATTCAAAAATGCGAGGGTGCGACATTCTAAGTTCTTTGGCTTTTGCTCCAACTACATGATCCAAAATGATATACAACAAAGTCAAAACTCTTGGACCTTGACATGGATTGCAACTACTAAAATTCACCACAAACGAAACATCATAGTTATCTGTTATATTAACCAAAATTGGGGCAGTGGATGAGTCACAAGACTCTCTATACTTTACTTTGATACAAATGTTGAATTCTGCTTTATCTAGAGTTGTGTGCATATCATGTATAAGAAATATTGGTTGTTGGTATTTCTTGGCAAAATTATAAGTCAAACCTTTCCACCAATGTATTTCTGATCAACGAATATTTCCCATGAACTGCCATACTAAATAGAAAACGTTACAAAATCCAGTCATCCCTATATACAAATAAATAATATAAACTATTAGAATACGAAAATAAGCATACATAAGAAGAGAAGCATAGTCTGTGTGATATTCGGACATCTTTTTATTCACTCAAAATGAGTTTCAAACAAGACAAGAACATGGTCTTGTCTTAAAGTGACTTCAATGCAAAGCATAAATTTTGCCTTACCTCACTTTAAGGCAAAGCAAAAAATTTGCCTTACCTCATAAGTAACTTTAGGGCAAAAAAGCCAAGCCAGAAAATTGCACAACACCATCTTCAACCTTCACATAACTCTTCATACTCTTTAATTATGCCTATTTTTATATTCAAATAAACCAATCAACATTTTCTAAACTTAAATCAATACTTTTTACTATCGAATCAACATGAATATAAATCTACATGTTACATAAATTAATCTTTTACTATTATTAAGAAAAAACTTTATTCACCAATCAAATACATACCTCAATGTAAATAAATTACTTAATGTCGGTATCTAAGAATTCACCATGAGTACAACTGTGGCCGTGATGTCATAGTTGTTGCTACTACCGCCACTGGATTAGAGAGATTGTAGGAGAGAAAAGTTAGGGTTTTTGTCAAAGTGTAGTTAGTAAGAAGGGAGGTTAAAAAAAAACAAAAAATTTAAAGGCAAATTCATTGAAGAAGAAGTTAGAACAAAGTAGTAGTTCAATTGGAAAATCTTCCAACCAAATAACAACATTTTGATGGTTTAAAGCAAATTTTGCAATATTGTGAGTGGTAGACTTACAATGCCTTAGAATGTGTCGAACTTGATAACTTTTTTTGTCTGTAATTAGTTCTTGAATTTCTGACACAATCCAGTAGGTTTCGTTTATGCTCCTTGTCCTTCTAGCAAGCAACTTAACCACATTCAATGAATCAGACTCAATAATCACCACATTTAACCCAAAATTAGCAGCCATACTAAATAATTACCAAATTTAGACTAGAATCAATAACCATTTGAGCCTCAAATCTCATGGCTTTAACTTTAACAAAATCCACCTCCCAAAAGAAGCTAATATGATAATAGTTATAGCCATTACTTCTCCCTTTGAGTTTTTATTATAGTTCCAAGACTTGCTAATCCCTTTCTTTTAACAACTGTAGCATCTACATTTAATTTAAAGCACCTATCAGGAGAGGGAACCCATTATCTTCCAATATCTGTAGTAGTACCTACTTCCATTAGAGTGTTGCTAGATAGCACAATCCCAAAAGATTCTAGTAATGCTTTTGCTCGTACAAAAATCTTTTGGGGGGCTTCATAAATATACTTAAAATGAGCTTTTTTTCTTAAGCTCCAAATAAACCATATAATCAACATTATCAACTATAAGTCTTTCATCTTCTCAGAAGTGGCAATCACTTGAATTAAATGACAGAAATCCAAATTCCCGATCTCCCTCATTAAGTTCCATAAAGGAGTTTGTTTCCAAACCTTTTTTTGCCACTTTATAGCCTATAAGAGCATGGATGACATCTTTTGTCTTCTTAGTGCATCTTTGGCAAAATGGCTATGTCACCACTTTTTTCTTCATTAAATTTTTTTGCAGTAGAGATGATTTGTCAAAGCCCTTTACATGAAAACTCTAATCTTAGTTAGTATTGCAGCAGACTATATCTTACTCCACCACTTAGTAGCATTAGTAGAGTAAAGTGGAAATTTTGAAAATTTAAGCTTTGAAGCCATTCTGTATCTAACTTTACTATGTATAAACCCCTCTTGTCATAATGCACAATCATTTGGCCTTCTTTGGTCCCCGCTAGGAAGGGAACACTTAATATCTATTCTATATCCTCATCCTAAAAGATTGTATAATGAAATCTTTATTCCACTAGTTCCTGGTGATAATCAACTAATTCACTTTAGAATCTGAAGATGGTGTCAATGGAAAAATAGGCTTAAAGGTTATAGGTCTAGCCATCCAACTACTCTTAAAAATTGAAATTTTTCCACCATCTCTAATTCTCTACCCATGTCCATGTTGCATTATCTTTCTTCCCTAAAGCAAGCTTCTCCATATGAACAATGGACAACTTCCTATTTTTGTTTTAAAAAACTCTTTAAGTTTGAAATATCTAGCTTTTATTACCCTCATCACCAATGAATTCAAGGAGTTAACTATTATCAATACTTGTTTTGATAACAGAGATTGGTTAAAGTAATTTAGCTCCCTGAACTCGAGTCCTCTATGCTTCTTTGGTTGACACATTCAATCCTAACTAGCCTTATGTACGTTTTTATCTGTCTTTTTCGCTCCACTAGAAATTTGTTATAAGCTTCTAAATCTAAATGCCTAATCCTAATTATATCTTGAATACACTCATAGTATAGGAGGGAATAGCTTGTGCTACAGTTTTCATTAGTACCTCTTTTCTCCCACTTGAGAAAAACTTATCCTACCAACTTTTGATTTTATTTGTAAGCGAGTTTCAAGTCATTGAAGAAAAAACTCTTGTTTGTCCCTACCATAAAAGGCAACTTGAGATATTTTTTATGAATTTGAGAGCACGTTTAAATTTAAAATTCCTTTTATTGCATTAGTTTGGACAAAGTATACATTAGAGCTAAAAAAAATTGATGATTGCTTGTAGTTGAAAATTTGTCTTAAGGCACAAGCATAGCACTCAAATATGGCTTTGAGTTTGTTATATTCTTGTATTGACGCAAGAGAAAAAATCAAGCTGTTATCTACAAAGAGCAAGTGTGATAAGCTCAAGTGGTTGCTAAATCTCACCTTATGAATCACCTTTTCTTGCTCTACTTCAATCAACAACAAAGAAAAACTTCTACACACATTATAAATGAGTATGGTGATAACAAACAGCCCTGTTTAATCCCTCTTTGTGAGTATATAACATTCAAAAAGAATCAAGAGTAACATAATTCATAATCAATTGGATCCAACAATCTGAAAAATCCCATTTTTGGCATTATGTGCTCTAGGAAGCTCCGCTCAATTATATCGTACACTTTACTAATGTCTAGCTTGAGAGCCACCAATCCATTTTTCCCTTTTTTCCTACACCTAATCTTATGCAAACACTCATATCCTATAATGATATTATCTGTGATAATTCTATTAGGGATGAATGCACTTTGGTTTGGTGATAAAATCTAGTCTAGTATCATTTTCAGTCTATTAGCAATAGTCTGGGCTATAATTATGCATATGACATTACAAAGGCTAATTGGTCTAAATTCTGTGTCTTTGCTAGGATTACTAGTTTTGGGAATTAAAGCAATATAAGTATAATTCAATTCCTTGATATCACTTAACTCATTAAGCACCTGTAGACATGTTGCAATTACCCTTTTTACGACTGATTACCAGTGCTTCTGAAAAAAGGCTATTGGTAAGCCATCTAAACCTAATGCTTTTGTTAGAATTGTTTACAATAAAGTTGTGATGATTTCTTCTATTGTAAACGTAGCATCTAGCTTTATATTTATCTTTTCTATAACTCTTCTTAACATCATTTTTAAAGCTGTCTCTCGTTGACCCAAGGAAATATTAGTTGCAAATGAACAAACCAGTAAAGTATTTGCAGACTATATGTTCAATTCCTTGCTGGTTATCTACCCATTCCAATTTGTCTGTCATCAATCCCCGAATCTTATTCTTTCCTTTTCGCACAATTGCTCGTGCATAGAAGCACTTGGTGTTTTTATCCTCATCGCTTAGCCATAATACCCTTAATCTTTATATCCAGGAAATCTCATCATCCTATAATATATTATCGATTTATTTTTCCAACCTCTTAATGTCTTCTCCCCTTAACTATTGTTGATAATCTTGTTTGTAGTTACTAAGCTATTGGATTAAACCTTCTAGCTTCTTTTTCCTTCTTATGATTTCTTGTACACTCTAAGCCTTAAGATTCTCTTGATTCTCATATATTTTCCCTCTACATTTGAATTGAGTTGCCTTTAAACCAATGCTTCCACCCATTCCAACCCTGTGCTATGATATTTTTGCAATCTTTATATGAGCTCCATATATCCTCATAGTGAAATCTTTTCTCCTTTCTTGCTTGCTTTTTTCCAACAATATTACTTTCAATGATTTCAATCATAATGAGATAATGGTCAAAGCACCAGGATTTCATATGCAGAACAAAACCCTTGCAGGTTTTATGCCACTTCATGTTACATAGAAAATAACATAATCTCTCTTCTACCAATTGAGGTCTAAATCTTCTATTGGACTAGATGAAAAGAGGACCCTTCCATCTTAAATCAATAAGATTGCATTCTTTAGTTACTTCTCTAAAATCTGCAATAAAGTCTTTATTGCAAGGGATACTCCCATTTTTTTCATTCAAGCTTAGTACCTTAGTATATGTCTCTATTACAAAGCCATGACAAATCTAAAATTAAGTGTAATCTACTTAAAAACTCCTAGGTGTGCTTTTTCTACCCATTTTTTGGATATGCACATGCACACCTATAAATATCCACACAAACCTTTTCTTTTGCTTCATTATAGCATCAATATGCTTATTACAAAATAGTTAAAAGCGCACACTAAATAGAAAATAGTTTTCATTTTTTAAATTGGTTTGTAAAGTTTGTCTTTAATTTTGAATAAAATAGGAATATTGTGTATAAGTGTCTTCTAAATTATATATTGAGAAGTTAGTTTTTAAAAAACTGACTTTGATTCTTAAAAATAAAAAACAGTTTTGAAATTATCTTTTTTTTAATGATTTTTAAATGATAGTTTTAATAAAAATTACTTTGTTTCTTAAAAATAAAAAATAGTTTTTAAACTGTTTTTTTTTTTAAAATATTTAGAGGATAGTTTTGTCAAAACTAATTTTAATTATAAAATGTTTTTAATAGAAAACTGTTCGTAATGATTAGTTTTATTTTTATTCAATTTTTTACAAAAAAATATATTAGTTTAGTACAAAATTAACAAATACTAATTTCTTTATCCAAATTTTTTAAAAAAATTGCAAAAGAAAAATGACTGCAAGTTTATTTAAATATAGGGTTGGTTACATTTAATATAAACCTAATATTTGCATATTATATATATATATATATATTAATAGTATAGTTCAATGTGGCCTATTGGTTGGAATTATTATTCTATTGGTGGACTGCAAGGGTTCGAACATTCATGTCTTAATTCAAAATTGTATGGTGCAAAGGTTCACACATTCATCTTTGATTTAAAATTGTTTACTTATAATTTTAAAAACTGTCTTCTTATAATTTTGAAAATAGGTAAAACTATTTTCTTATAATTTTAAAAATAAATAAAATTGTCTTCTTATTTTAATGACATTTTAAGACACGTTGAAAGAGGATTTTTTATATTACATAAAAAATAGTGTCACAAAATTACGTAAAACACTTTTTAATTGTCTTAAATATGTAATACTATAATAGTGATGGTGCTAACTGTAAGACTTTATTTGGAGATTACAACTAAAATTCCAAAGCAGCGTTAAACATCCACTCATACAAGTTCTATCCATTAAGATTCAATTATCATAATTGAGCTTTTTATGTACCTTATTCATTTGAGCTACTATTATCTTTGTTTCATATAAAAGAGCAAAAAGTATATCTAGCCTGTGTGTCTGAAGAATCTTACTGAGCACTTTAAACATATAAGGATTTCTCAGTCCTCGTACGTTCTGACTTATGATCTTCATTGCTAATAGCGAGATTGAAATCCAACCTTCACCAATAAATTTTGAAAGATAAAATTTGTGTTATTATCTCTATGTTTGGTTTGCGTTTATAGGGGGAATATTTGGGAAGAGTTTTCTATTCCCTTAATTCATATACCTTTTGAAGTTAAGTATCCTCTATTTTTCTCTTTGGATTCGGCTCTTCCACTTATACTCTATTATGGTTCCTTTTTTCCTTATTTGGCTTAGGGCTAAAAGAATAGCTTTTGGAATATAGGCTTTTAACTCTCAATTTCCATCTCTTGTATCGTCCTCCATAAGCACCAGACTAGGTCTTTCTTCCATTTTGCCTATCTCTGTCTTTTAGAGTTAGTGTTAGAGCCTTAAAACTTGTGGCATGCAACATACTTGATGACGACCTTGCATCAAGTTGACAAGTTGTAGGATTTACACAAGGCTGTGCGACAGGTCTTGGCAAATTGAGATAAGGGTGTAAGACTATGTTGCAGAGAGTGACACTAGACACACTAAGAGAGATTAATGTTTTGGGAACGCTATGAGATCAGCCAGAATCTTTGTTGCGAACCCATCCAACCTAAAACATAGCTGTGAGTGGGAATCGTACAGGTAGTAACAAGACAGTAGCTGAGCTATGAATAAGTGTCAATAGTGAGCTATATGAGTGAATACGGACACGGGCCATAATCTAGAAGACTCAAGGCAATAGCGGGAGTATTCAGTAAGGCCCTAAACGGGATGCACTTGCTGGAATTAAGGCAGGGAGACTTGATCTTTGATGATGTGTCAAAAAAGAACTAAGTTAAGATGACTTGGTGGGCAGTCCTTTGACTTAAGGAAAGTGGCACACAAAGTGACCTTAAGAATTGTTCATTTGACTAGGGAAAATACATTATGGCAGCATGTATGTGAAACATGTGGCCCTAGCAACCAGGGTGTTGGTTACCTTTACTTGTATATATATAGTGTAGTGAGAGTGATAAAAGTCATCAAGTGAATTAAGTGAATCTTTAGCACAGCAAGCCTTCTACATTTGTCATCTTTTCTTAAGAGAAATAGAAAAGTTGAAAAGAGTTTTCTCTTCGTAAATTTGTGCAAGCGAATTGTGTTTTCCTTTAAAGTGCAGAAAGTTTTGAGAGTCGAACCTCTATTACAGAAGTGAGAAATTGTTGGCTGAAGCTATTTGACACAAGCGCAAAGTTGCCACATTAACAAAAAGTCCCCTGTGACACTTAGGCTTTACTATTTATACCCCTTTCACCATCTATCTTTCGTTTTTCCCTTTGTAGTAGCCTACTCTCTATGACTTCCATTTCCTCTAGGTACTCATTATTATATTGAGTTCTTAGATTGCCAATCTCTTTAAGATCTATGTTATCTCCTTTTATCCCCATCAACATTAACTCTTCATTAATGCTTCTCTTCTTTTCCAAGCAAGATATTGGTGCTAATTCCATTTTGTTTCCCTCAAAAATCATCGGGTTTAGATTTTAGACTTCTTCATTATATTAACCCGATAATGGTGCTAGGGTTGTTCATTGCTAGTTTCTTGGCTTTGATTATCTTTTCTTCTCAAATCTTCCCTTGGATTTACTTTGCTTCCTAGTCCTTAAGACTTGTTTTGTGTCCATCTGCTGCTCATTATCACCACCTCATCCATGCCGTATGAGCTAGCTCTTGATTGTTTTGTTTATCTTGCGTTTTAGAGACATAATCTGCACATTCTCTAAAAGCATATCCTATTCTCTTGCATTTGAAATAAAATTCTGCTAATTTTTCATATAATAGAGACAAAATGGTGTATATTATAAAGTCCTACAATTTAACTTTGATACTCTATAAAAAAAGTAGTGTTAAAATGTGAAAAAAATTAAATGTGGCTAATGAGGGCAAAATTGTTCGAAAAATATATGCTGGCCCAATTCGGCAAAAGCCTTTTTTAGATGGCTGTGCATGTCAATTGGATTTTAATTAGGGCTATTTTAAAAATTTTTCCTAATAAATTTAAGTGACAAATATGTGGTATATTGATTTGTGATAATTATTGAATTAAAATTTTATATTGTAAAAATTGTAAATATTTTTTAGAATGTTAATATGACATTAATTTTTTATTTAATTTATTAAGACAGTATATTAATTTGTAAACACTAAATATCAAATTATGAATTTAAAATTTTAGAATTTATTTTTTTATTATGCCAGGTATCTATGCATAAGGATACAAATATTAAATATAATATCCATAATAGATACAGACAAGATATGATAATAAAATCTTTTAAAAGATGTGGATGTAGATATTAAGTATTTGTACCATATTCTATCGGGAGAATAACAATGGAGTACTCTTTTTTAAAAATAATTGTCAAATAGGTACTCAAATCGAAAATATTTAACAGTAACATACTTTTTACTAGAATTTGCCATTCTCGTTAACCTTTGACTACTTTTGACCGGTGTAATGACAAAATTATCCATTGTTATTGACAAAAAATGATCTAGTTTCTTACAAAAATAAGTGAAGATATAATGTCCAATATACCCTCATTAGTAATACGACAGTAGTGTGCATTGTAAGGGTAGAAATGTAAATTTACAAACAAAAAGAAAGTGACCGTTATTTGCCCGTTTTTGACCGTTGAGACAAGCAACACAAAATGGCAATGCTATTTCTTTCAATACCCAAACAAATACAATCCCAAAGTTCATCCCTATTTTTACTTAAAAATTAGCATTTTGTGCTAAAAGTTCGAATTAAAGGGTGGAAGCATCAAATTGTTGTTAAAAAGAGCTAGCACCAGGATTTCTGAAATACCTGACAGCCCAAACAAGCTTTTCTTCACATTAAATTTAGAAAATGCTCATGGTTCAATTGGTGGAATTCAGATGCAAATGAAATTAATTTGAATATGATTTTCTGCTGTAACCAATGACAAACACAACACAAATATTTTAGAGGAAGAAGAATTGAATGTTATTGTAGATAGTGAAGCTAACATGCACAAAGCTAGTGACAACAAATTGAAAAAGATTGAAGACAATATAAAAAGAGATAGGAAGCTTATGATATTCACTTTAATTATAGTTACTATAAATCTATTGTTGTTGGGTCTAAAACTATGTAATGCATTGCAATAGTTTGTTATATTTGTAGCGCATAAAAAAATGATTGCTATACATTTTCACAACTATACAAAAAGTGTGAATTGATAAAAAAACCACCATCTGACTTCACAGATCATAAATCTAAACAACTAAACATCATAACAATATTAAAACACATACATGCACAAAAGTAAATTCACAAACCTTCTCATTACTATGACTGTAAATTTTAAATACTTTCTACACCTCTATTTCTCCCCCCTCTTATTGTTGTCCTTCCCCCTCTTTGTGCTATCCTTCCCTTCCACCTCTCAGTACATTCCTTCCTTCCCTTAAACTAACCTTGCCACTCCTTGAACTAACTTGATAACCAAAACAACAAACAAATATATGGTATAGAATTAAACCAGTAATATATTATATTTGACAAATAAGAGACACATGCAACATTAGCAAATTATAACTGCAAACATGATAATAATTATTGCATTATAAACAAACACATAAACACATAAGTTGTAACACAATCATACACCAATAAATGGGCCAGCTTCTGGATCATAAGCAGCTGAAGTTTGGTTGGCACTTGATGATGCACTTGTTTCTTCCTGCTAAGCTAACACATGAAAACTCAGATTGGAAATTTTTTGAACACATATTTTTGCCATATCAATAAATTAACAAAGGAATAGTAATTTTTTAAGAAATATACCATATGGCTTCTTGGTGCCCTAAAACCTTTTTTGTTGCCTGGAATAGTTGGGCAAGACTTTCTATTATATCCATTTTGTTTGCATATGCCACATCTCAAATTAGCTTTGGCTTGTTGTCCCTCAATTACCTCCCTCCTCTTTTTTAATTTTGGTCTTCCAATTTTAGGGATCACTTCTAGTAGTTCCAATTGAAAATCATTAATTATAGGCCAAGTACTCTAATTTAGAAGAGGTTTAATGCTTTGTTCATAAATGGAAAGATATGTTGCCTTCTTTAATTTCTCAAAACCATAATCAATAACATTATGCCCCATATATGCAATACATGGCAATACATGATTGTAAGGCAATCCACTCACTTGGTATGCCTCATAATCACTTATTCTTTCATCCAAATGAACCACAATAGTTTTGCTTCCCTCCTCCAACACCTCAAACTCAGTATCCAATGCTAAGATAACTCTACAATATCCACCTGCCTTAACTGCTGCCTCTAGCTTTCTATACACATATGATGGAAGTTTTGTGCCCCACTTTCTTATTTTAGTTAATCTCTTATGCATCCTTTTCATAACCTTTCTCCGTATGAACTCAAGCAATGCAAGAACTAGTTTTGCCCTATGTGCACCCAGTCAACCATTTTAAGACTTTATCATGTTGTTTGTTACACGCTCACACTTTAAATCATAATCAAATGCATGCCTAAATGAGAAATGAGAGTGATTTTCACTAACTAGTCATTGGCCTCCTTCTTTTCAAACTTAATCATGTCCACGTACTTGATAAAATCATATTTACTTGCTGATCTAGCTGATACCCAAAAAAGATCCTTCACAACTAATGAAGGCCACTGACTCCTCATATTGGCATAAATGTGTCTAGCACAGTGCCTCACATGAGCACTTCTTCAATGCTCAGCCAGCCCCTCAATCACTTATTTCTGTCTATTAATCATAAAAGTGGTTGCCTTTTCATTTCTTATGTCAAGATAATCACCTAACAATTCAAGGAACCAACTCCATGACTCCAAATTCTTACCCTCACAGATGCAAAAAGCTATTAGAAACACCACACTGTTTGCAGAGAGTGTAACAGCAGACAACAAAACTCCCCTATGTGGTCCTTTAAGATAACACCCATCTAACCCAATAAATCTCGTACACCCATTGACAAACCCTAATTTCAAAGTTGAAAAAATAACAAAAAACCTTTTAACCATAATTTTATCTCCCACATGATAAGTTTATAGCTTAACCATTGATCCTGAGTTTCTCTTTTCCAATATTCTTGCATAGGATGGCAACTTTGCATAAGACTGTGTAAAGTCTCCTGTGCTCATGAACAATGCCCTTGTCTTAGCCTTATATAACTTCTTCTTCTGCACATGCACTCTAAACCTATGAGCAAGCTCATCCCTCATTGTATTTACAATCATTTAAAGGTTATAAGTTAGAAAATTTTCAAATTGTTGAGATATCCATTCTTCGCTAATATCCCTATTTTTGTTGTGCCCAAAGTAGGTATGCTTATCATTAAGCTTCTTGATAATAAAATTGAGGCCACCTTCGTATGGAGCTGCATAAATACTCTAAGGACAACCAAGGTGCTTGCATTCACCAATAAACCTTCTCTTGTCATTTCTTTTCCTAAAATTCTGAAACCTTTCTTTAAAAATATACTCTTTGATTTTCGCTCTAAAAGCTTCAATGGTCAAAAATTCATAACCCGCCTCAAACTTGATCCCTCCCCCAACACCTCTCTTGTACATTTTCCTTCTCATTGCCTTTGCCTTTTGTAGTACTTTCTTATTTGTCAATTCATCATCTAATGATGTAACCGATCCATTTTCTCTATCATCACTTTCATAATTAGATAATTGTTCATCATTATCATTACTAAGAACTTCTCCATAATTGCCATCAAGTAGGGCATCACCAATAGCAATAGTTGTGTCTTCACCACCTTCACTATATGTGCCATCCTTAGACCATTTAGCCTCTTTATTATCAACATCCCTAACAAGTACATATTATTGGTGGTAATCTGGTTTATCACTTCTATTTTTATCAGGTTCTATATCTTGGGTTTGTATAAGTGATGTTACTATACGCTCAAGTGATGTATGATCAGTTGCTATGGACTTAGGTTATGTATATTCAGTTGTTGTGGGCTCAAGTTGTGCGTGCTAAAATGTTGCTGTAGGCTCAAGTTCTATGTTTTCACCAACTGCTGTAGTTTCATTTCCTATGTGTTCACATGCTTTTGTGGTCTCAGGTTGTGTGTGTTCACATATTGCTATAAGTTCAGGGTCTGTGTGTTCAGATGTTGTGGGTTGAGGCTCAAATTGTATGCGTTGTATAGGGTTATCAACTTATGAATGAATTAGTGTGAATTATGATAGGCCATCTGGGCCATAAGTGGGGATCCATTGGATTTGGGGGACTAGACATGATTATTAGTTTAGGATGTTATCTCAGCTTATGTTTATGCTTGTAGTGGAGCTGCTATATAGGCTTTTATCTAGACTTTTTTTTATGCTTGTGGTTAAGGTGTTGTATGGCGTTCTGTCTGCTCATAGAAAAGGTTTCTATTAGCTATGTTAGAAATATTTAGGGTAGGGTCTTAAAGCTGCTTAAATGGTATCATTGGGGTGATAATCGCTTAAGGTAGATATTCAACTTTGATCTTCATGTCATACAAATCCATGTTATTATATCTTCTGATCATATCCAACAATTGTATGCCAATTACAACCTCAATTCTGACATTCTCTCTAGGCACAATAATTAAAGTCTTAAACTTTTTCCTTAGCAATAGCTCTCGATCAAATACCAATTCACTCAACTCATTGTAGATAGTAACCAAACTTATGTAATCCAAGTAAGCCAAACCAAGATCATACTCCTCTCCCAACAATTTAGCAGTCAACC
This sequence comes from Azadirachta indica, assembly GCA_022749755.1. Lineage (NCBI taxonomy): Eukaryota > Viridiplantae > Streptophyta > Magnoliopsida > Sapindales > Meliaceae > Azadirachta > Azadirachta indica. The sequence continues at coordinate 3,822,942 of CM040447.1, forward strand.
TTACACCTACAGTCTGGTTCAGCCATCCGTTCAATGCAATCCTCACCAAAATATTATAACAACAACATGTAATGACAAATTGTATTGCTATATACAACATGTAGAAAATTGCAACACATCATAAACCAAATATTTGCATATTTTGATACATCAAGTTATTACCAAATCAACAACACATGCTTTTTTACACAAACCATAAATTAGGGGCTTTACCAAAGTGGATAACCCTCATTCAACAACACATGCATGTTCAACAAAACATTATCTCAAAATTTAAAAAAAAAAAAAGGTAGGTTTACATTGAAAATAGACCAAAAAAACTCGTGAAACAATTACATATTCAAAAACGGGTACCAAACCCATATTCAACAGCAACAATCACTTAAATACAATTGAAACACACATTTACAAGACAGATACATGTTAAAAAACACAATCTCTCATAATACGCAAGTGTACACCAAAAAGAGAGTATAAGACCCATGAAACAAATAGATATTCAAAAATGGGTACCAAAACCATATTCAATGGCAACAATCAATCAAATATGTGAAACACACTTTTATAAGATAAATCATATTAAAAAATACATAATCTTTCACAATAAGCAAGTGTACACCAAAAATACAGCAAAAAACCCACAAAACAAGTTTTCCTACTTTTTATTTTTTGGATAACTCTTACATTTCAATCATGTTAGAAATAAATTTTTTTTATTTTTAAACTGAAATCAATAATTTATAGATTCATTTTATAGTTTAAAAAAGCAAAAAAAAACCCATACAACACCTATCTTGACGGTTGTCCACCAGTTGCAGCAACACTTTATTTTTTTCAAACCAAATTTCTTGACAACTTTTACTCCAATTTGTCAATTTTAACCGGTTGTTGTGAAAATGGAACACAATTTTAGGGTTGAAATAAGTATCGATATTAAATAATTTTGAGTTTCTTGGGTTTTTGGCACGTTAAACATGAAAGGTTGCTTTTGTTCATTGTCATATGGACAGTTGCGATTTCATCTTATAATTTTAGCGGCTCAGATCTTCTACAACTGACATCGATCTGACTTTGCCTATTGATACATGTTTCATAATTTTTTTTATTTTTTTATTTACTTCAAGTTAATGGGAATAGAAAATTCTAACAGAAAGTATTTTATTGTCATATATTTTCGGTTTTGATACTTACTTGACAATTATTTTTAAAAAAGGGTACCCCACTATCATTCTCCCTATTCTACCTGTTGTCATCCTTGTGAGCTCACCTACAATCTTATTAAACTAATTCTTGCCAAACATATAAATGCAAACATTGTATTAATTACTCACTGTTTTTTAATATAAAATTTGTATGGAAAATTTTTCAAAATATTTCTAATTAGAATTTAATTGACCTAAACAGTCACTTGAAAAAAAAATTGTCAACTTAGTTTAATATACATTTTTCGGGCAAAATTATTCTCACTAACCACAGGCACCTTTTTTACAAAGCCACCTTTTACTTGGGTCATTTTCCAAATTTTATTGTTTTTTGAAAAAAAATGACAAATTTGGGTTAAGGGTATCCGGAATTGAACCTTTAAACTTAGCCAAAAATAATTTTTCGGTAACCCAAAAGTTGATTTTCAGGTACACTAAAGGTTACCAGAAAATTGCCAACCACCCTCCCCGAAAATTGTTAACTCCTTCCGTGAAAATTTAAACTTTTTTAAAAATAAACTAAAAGCATCCATTTAATAATTTCATCATAAAATACATTCTAAATAAATTATAAATATTTTCATTTATATTAGAAATATCACGAGTCACATTTTTCTTTATTTTGTACTCAAAAAAGGCAAAAAAAAATGCAAAAAGTTATCACTACTACTGTGAAATAGGATAAGTAAAAGTGTTTTTTGTTTAAAAAAAAAAAAAGTGAAGATATCTAGTGAGAGTAATTTTGCTAAAAAAAGATACATGTTAGATTAGGTTGGTAAAATTTTTTTACAGTTAAGTGTTTATGTTAATTGAATTCTAGGTAAGACTATTTTCGATTTGTATCATTTCGTGAAACCAACTCATGTTTCACCTTTTTGATACACATGCATATGTCCGAGACACTTGGCAGTTTATAATTTAAATACAAATGACAAAGTGAACCAAATTCAGATTCTTGACGACCCATGTGAATTGATATCCATTTGTCTCCTCATTTAATCATTTTTAATTGCTACAAATTGATTAATTAAAGCACTTGATAGCTGGCATATGATCATGGCTTTACAGATATAACTCTCTAGAAACTTAAGAATTATTTGTAGAAATTATTTGTATCACTATCTAGAACAATGTATTGAATATATATATATATATATATATGACCCATTTGATTAGCCTCATCCATCTGAATCAAAGATATAAAATTAGATATGATATGATATGATATGATATGATCACCATCAATTTAATTCATATACATCTACCTAGTACTTATAGTCATGGAAGGTTAGTATTAAAATACCATAAAATAAAAATATATGAATAGATATTCAAACATTTCGGCAATAAATTCTTTATTTACTTATCATGTTTAGAGAATTATTTGGACAATTGTAATTAAGAATTAATTATAAGTACATAATCGATATGATTATATCTGATATTATTGTTAAATTATTATGATATAATACAAATATTTAACCTAAAGTAGGCATTAATTGCAAGTAGCACTTTATAAATATCTAGAACTGCATGCAGTTAGATATGTATATGATGGGGAATTTTTAAAAAAAAAATTAAAAGATAGAAATTTTAAATTATTTTGAGTGGAAAATTAATTAATTAGAAGTGGGTAAGTGGCAACATTATAAAATAAATACATACATATATACATACATTATAAAATTGTTGTGGCTGCTAGATTGATATCTTGGTGACGTTAATTTGTTCACAAGTGGATGTTAATTTCTGCCAAATAGAGCATTCCACAGCCCCCTTTCTTGAAAAGAAGTCACTACTTAGTCAGCTATTAGATTTTCTTTTTTTTTTCTACTAAATATATAATTAAGCGCTTAATCTTGTTAATTAATTGATATATTTGTAATTGTTATTGTTTTACTGATTTATCTATCATTTATAATTAAATCTAGCTGGCTCAGCACACCTTATAGGAATCATTCAAATAATAATAAAATATGTTTGATATTGAAATGTTATAACTTTGAAATCATATTGTGAGATAAAAGTACTAATTATCAAGTGAAAATTGTTAAATGTTCGGCAAACATTAGCTAGGTATAAAAGTTGACAGTGATTGATAAACACTAGTTGTTAGATAAAAATGAAATATTAATTAAATGCATGATCTTAAATTTAATCAAAACAACAAAATAAAATATATTTTTTTTATTATTGACAATCCAATCTCCATTATTTCTAATATATTAATATTTAAGATTAAAATGTTAAATTTTTTAGGTTCTTTTATTTATTATTTTAAAAAACTTTCAAAATAAAAATATTATTTATTTAGATTAAAATACTAAAATAAATTTAGATAAAATCATATATGAAAATACTTCTAGCTTCTTCTTCTTTTTTTTTTTTTTTAACTTTCTTGATAATGATTTAGTATATAATTATCATAAGAATTTTTAGACGAAATATGTATAATATTTTATTTAATAAAAATTAAAATAATAATATTTTAACATATCAAATTAATAGATATTACGTTTATAGAATATTGTCTTATTTTCTCAAAACTCGATAAAAGTATTTAACACTCTCTAAAATTCTAGGGAAATATTTGCTCTTTTCTTAAAAGTTAAGAAGGTATAATACAATCTCCCAATATTAATAATAAATAATTTCATTCCTAAAGTTTAAAATAAAAGTAGATTATGATATGATTTTGTTTATGTCATTCAAATTTCGACCACCAAAACAGTGTAATCCATCGCCCCCTTTCTTGAAAAGTAGGTATTATTTGAGTCATATAAGACTCTTTTTGACCAACTATATAAGCACATGTTAATTTTGATCTTATTAATTAAAAATCGTATTTGTAACTATTGTTGTCTTACATATCTATTTATCTTTAATAATTAATTCTGCTTGACCATATCTTCTAGGGATCAATTAAATAACAATAAGGGTGCCTTTATAACACACATTAAACTATATTAAATTGTAAAAAACTGAATTATATTGTATTGTAAATAAAATTTAATAAAGTATCATGTTTGATGTCTCATTATACTATATCAATCACCAAAATTACATATAATTTATTTTTTTATCATTTGATTATATATTATTATTTTTATTAATAATTAACTAATTAAATAATTAAAATGGCCTAGATCAATCATAAAAAGCTACCGTCTGATTGTTTTGTTCTTACAAATATCTTATAATAAAATTTTTAATTTTTATGCAATACAGTCCCCTTATAATAGAATTATATAAGTTGCATTATTTTTAATTTTTATGCAACACAATCATGCACCTTCAATTTTGGTGCCAAACATGGCATTATCAAATTTTTATCCAATATAGTGAAATAATGCAATACAATGCAGCTCACTAAATACCCTCTAAAGTTATGTTGTCTATAACTTTTTAAGTAAAGTTACATAAAATAGATTTTTACAAGTAAAATTTTTATATAAACAGAATTTTTAACAAATTTTTATTGATTATTTGGTTGTTATAAATAACTTATAATATAAATTGTATAATTTTTTTTATGGTTATATTATAAGAAAATGAGATAAATTTCTTAAAATAAAATTGTGTCATTTTAAATAATGTAACGTTTTAAGAAAAATTAAAAATTCATCTTTTTTTTTAGTTGAAGTAAAACTTTTTTAATTTCAAAAGTGCTTCTCTAATAACATCCGAATGACAAAAAAAATTAAAACAAATTTAATATCAAAAGAATTTAACTAGTTATTAAGTTACACTAAACAAGCAATAAATTTTGTTTGAAAAGGCTTATACATAAAATGTCTCAAAATAATATTAAAATGGAAGAATTCACATATTACATAAAATTAATATTCTTCAACAATCTGCTAACATAAAACAAAATAAAGAAAAAAAGAGACTAAAATAGAGTTCTTAGAGATGATGGATATCAATTTAATTGGCTTGAATTAATTTTCTTATTGGGCTTTGTTAAAAAGAATCTTTATGAAACTTTTTCTATTTTATTTCTTTTTTTTTTTTAAACAAATGTAAAGGTGAAATAATCAATTTACAGATATTCCTCAACAACCACTGATTAATATTGTTTACCATGACTATAGTTAAGTGAAAAACCTTCAAGATTAGGAATGGACAGGGTGTTCTATGTTATTAATTTATCTATTTGTATTATTAATTATAATATTTATTTATAAACCATTTGGAAACTTATTTTAATGATAATTAATTATACATGTAAATATAAATTTAAGTTAATTATTAGATATTTAAAACTATATATGGCAATAGGTTGAACATCAAATATCAGAGTTTTTCTCTCATATTTATACTTGAATCTCATCACAGTTCTCGTACCTTCTTCTATATTTAACGAAGAAATGTATTAAAATTTTTTGTACTTATTTATATACTCGTTTACTCATTTATTTATTTTTAAAATATCTAATTTATTTTTTAGGCAAAATTAATTTCAACACTTGTAAATTAAGATATACGTGTTTTTCATATTATTACAGTTTAAAACATTAATCATTTTAATTTTAATAAATAAAATTAAAACATAAGAGAAAAGAGTTTAGATAAATAAAAAATATCAAAATATTAAATTCGTCTCGTACCCACTTTTAAGTATAGTTCCTTTCTTCATGTGTATCTACTTCATACTCATTAATCATCTGGTACCTTCTCTGATAAAGTAGGTATAATGAGCAAATATCTAAATTCATTGTACCAACCACATAATAAAGTGGTCAAACTTACCCACTAATTAATTTAATTATTATACTATTTCCTTTCTGTTGTCAAAATTAACTACAAAATTTACTGAAATAATTGAAATTAATTAGGAATAGTAATAATAAATGAATCCAACCTACTAATAGTTTAGGTAAAGCGTTAGACCTTCCCTCCCATGAAGCAACAAGTTTAAATTCTCATGATCCTATCCCATAAATTAGCAGTCAGTCTCACACTTCTCTCTTATGAGAGAACAATTTTAAGTTTTCATAATCGAATTGTGATAGATTTTTTTTTAAATTAAAAGGTCAAAATTACTTAAATTGAACAGAAATTTTTACGAATAACATCAAATTTATAACAATCTTAATTCCTCAATAGATTTTCAATTTAAATATCTGTAAATTGTATACATTATTATATAATATTACAAAAGACAACATGTGAATTCTATATTTTTTTTTTCACTTTTTATCATTATTTTTATACTATATGTAAAGAATGTGAGATTAAATTTTTTACCTGATTAAATTTTTTACCTTCCTTTCGTATAAATATAAGGAAAAAAATTCTAAATTATGATAAAAAAAAATTATGCCATGATCAAGATCATGATAAAATTACACAGCATTAATTCTTGAATGTTGGTCAAAAGAACACGTCATTTTCCCATTACTTGGAAATAAATAGTTGACCACTTATATTACTAATTCTTTTGCTTTTATACAAATTATCAATGAAAGAAAGATTCTTCCAAGTAATGATAGATAACCTTTGATTGTCCAATGAGCTATCTTTCCTCCAACTTTGGGCAAAAAGTTGTGTAGGAATTTGATACTAATTCCAAAATTACATGATACAAATTCCACAATTAATGACTATCTTTGTATTTCATTAGTCAATACAAAATTAAAAGATCTCTATGTGGCAATGGATTCAATGAATGCAACCATTTAAGAAAAGTCATCCCACGATAAAATGTTAAATCCAATTAACAATAATACTAAGAATACAAATTTTTCATACAAATTATAAAATATGCACATTAATATTAGTTAATAAAGATATAAAATTAATATTATATATTATGTGACGTCACTTTGTGTAAAGAATAAATAATATGAATAATAAGATGATAACTAATATTTTATATTATATGATGTCAATTTGTATTTCACAAATAATTTGTATAAAGAACTTATATTTCTAACATTACTCATATCCTCAAATGTAATTTTGTTAAGATGCGTATTAATTTTAATTAAGGTTTATATACTCTTTTTGTACCATATATAGAAATTTTCTTTTAATAAAAAGAATTTTAAGCACATAATATTATGTAAATATGTTATTGCTTTGTGAAATAAATTAAAGAAAATGAATAATACTAAACTTTTTAAAATGTACGATAACTTTAATTTTAAGTACCGATAATGTAGAATTACATAATTAGTCACTTTATAAATTATAAAATAAAAGTCACCTCATCACTTAAATAATTTTTCAATACCAGAATATTATTCATAAAGGAATTATACTAAAATAATAGCTTAATACATCATTATTCCAATTAATATATATGAAAGAAGACTGGCTAGCAAACTAGCTAGGAAAGTTGACCAATAAACCGCAATATTAATTTATTTATTTATATTTTCAGAGGTAAATAATCAAGTCAAATGAAGAGAATTAGTATATAATATCCAAAGAGTGGCTAAAAATGAAACCACAAATGAATAATATGAAAGAATCCAAAAGCAAGGGAGGAGAAAGAAAGCATAAATTCTTCTCCTTTCATTAAGGATGGAGGAGAGTTATTACACGTGAGAAAGCAAAATGAAAGTTGCCTTTTTAATTAATTTAATTAATTAAAACATGAATTAATTAAAATAATTTCATTAATTAATTCATTAAAATGATGGCAAATTTTTACTTTTGGAATACTATATAAACATGAGTAGACCAAGCAAAGAAATTGCAGCATTTTAGTTCTATCAACAACTCATCTCTCTCTTTCTCTTTTGTTCTTGTAATAAAATCCTCTACTTCCCTCTTTGTATATATAATAGAATTTGAGGCAGAAGAGAGGACAAAAAAATAATGCAGGTATGTTTATATCAAACCCTAATTTTCTACTGTTATTATGAAACCCTAATTTTCCTTTTTTGGTTTTTTTTAATCTTTGGTTTTGAGTAGAAGACATAAGCATTGTCTTGGTTTTATCTAATCACTTCGTTAATTAGCATTAATTTATGTAGTTAAACATACTTGGATTTTGTTCGTTAGTACAGTTAATTGGTTGTTAATTAATTAAGCGAATGATATATTTGCTAATTAAAGGTACACTTCAGTCTTCAGACACAACTGTTTAGTGGTTTAATTCGTGAATTCAAAAGAAAATAATAGTAAAATCATACGATAGAAGACAAAATAAGAGTAATTGGTGAATTTTATTATATTTTATTTTTTATGTTTTTGGTTTTTAAGTAGAAGACAAAAGCATGGTTTTTGTTTTATCTAATAACTTTGTTAATTAGGATTAATTTATTTCATTAAACATGCTTAGTTTTGTTAATTGCACTTAGATTTTGTTTGTTAGTGTAGTTAATTTGTTAATTTAATATATATATGTTTTTAGGTTATATTGATGCAGTAACTAATTAAAATATGTAGTTATAATCCCATAATTATTTGATGGGAATTTCTCATTATTATTAATTAATAAGTCTTAATTTATATTTGGGTTCATTTACATAAATTTTTTTTTGTATGTTTATTGACTTATATTCAGGGGTGAAATCAAAAGTAAAAAGTTGAGGGATTAAAATATTAAAATACAAAAAAAAATTAAAATTAACTACAATTTTAAAAATTGTTCATAAATTAAGGGATAAATTACTAAATTGTTTAAAGAAGAGGAGGGGATAAGATATAAATAAATATATTTGTAGGTCTACAAAAGTCTAATAAATAATAAATATTTTTTTCATAATTAAAATTTATCAATCACTTATTAATTACTAATTATGAGAAGCGGTTTTATTATGGATTAAAAAATTAGGACACCTTAATTTTATATATATTCTAAATTAATTATAATTTTTTTTAGAAAGTGTACAAAAATAATTATTTTTTCAGTATTAATCGGAAAAAGATCAAAACACCATGAAGACTTATGCTAGAACAACAAAACTCTAAATAAAATGTTGGTATAAAAATTAGGATATTGTGCTAATAGTTCTAAATTTTTAAAGATTTTTACATAATAATTAATAATAATAATAATAACAATTAATAAATAATAAATTAAATATTTCACTCTAATATTGTGTTATTTGTTATAACTTGTAATGATAATGTCATTTTTAATTCCTAATATTAGTTACTGTTTTTTATATAATTAATAAAATTTATATAAATTATTATTATCATTGTAAGTAACTACTATCTATTTTCCAATTAAAATAATTTTTATTGGTTGAATTTAAAATATTTTAAGTAGGTCAACTTTTTCAATTATTGGAGTTGGGAGAGATTTTATCTATACATGGGGTAATGACATTTAGTCCCTAAACTTTGTCAAATTAAAAAATGAGAATAATATTTTAACATCTTAACATTTTAGTCTAAAATACAATGTTAAAAACAGAGCATGATGGGCGGGCCGAGCCAGAAGTAACAGTTAAGATTAATAAAGTAATTACTAATATTATTATTTTGATAAAATTATATGTGTGTAGAACAGTCAACTAAGTGTAAGGATTGAAATTGATATTCACACGTTTGTAATGACAAAATTTCTATTATGATTAATGGAAAAATAAATAAATAAACAAGAAAGAAATAAGTGCTTTGGTGTGGTAGACTGCAAAAGCAGTTCAAGAGTTGCTTAGTGGGAAGCCGTTCAAGTGCACCCCTCTTTTGAACAAACTGGAGAGCCAATTAGTATGAATGGTAGACAGAAAGATGACCGATTTCAGAAAGCACTTTCATTTCCCGTCCCTAAGTGCTTATGGGTTGTTTGAAAAAGTGCTTCCTCTTCCAAATATCTATTCTTCTTGTTAGTATTATTCGGTCTTCAACCCACACGCCTTTCTCTCCATCCCTCTATTTTATTCTTCGAAAATCTCCACACATGCCCCTTTCTCCTTTTTTATTATTATTTTTTATTGTTGTAAAAAAAAAAAAAAAAAAAAAAAAATCGGTCCCTTTAAATTCTTACTCTCATGGTTGGCTTGTAGCCTATAAATACCATCTATTCCCTCCCTCTTTTCCTTCATATCTTCCCTCTTCGCCTCTGTGTGTTGGGTAGGATTACAAGTAAACTTTCAGTTTTGTGCTTCATTTTGCTGCATCTTCTGTGATTTTCAGATGGGTGAGAACGCTGCCCACCACCAGGCCTTTGGCGTCTCCATTGATGTTCCTTCGCAGAACTCTTCCAAATGCTTCGACGATGACGGTCGTCTCAAAAGAACTGGTACCCCCATTTCCCTACCTTCCTCTGTTTTTCTGCTTTCTTATTCTTCAACCTTTTAACTAACAGATTTCACCTTCTTTTCTTGCTTGGTATGTACGAACGCAGGGACTATTTGGACTGCAAGTGCTCACATTATAACAGCAGTTATTGGCTCTGGGGTTCTGTCTTTGGCCTGGGCAATAGCTCAGCTTGGTTGGGTTGCTGGCCCTGCTGTTATGTTATTGTTCTCCTTAGTCACTTACTACACCTCTTCTCTGCTCACGGACTGCTACCGGACCGGTGACTCTGTTACCGGGAAACGAAACTATACTTACATGGACGCAGTTAGCTCCATTCTTGGTATACTCTCTTGCCAAAAACAATCTCAGCAGCTTTCAGATCAAACAGAACTTGTACTAACAATCTCTGATATTATCTTCTCAGGTGGAGCTAAAGTGAAAGTATGTGGATGGCTTCAGCATTTGAATCTTTTCGGTGTTGCTGTTGGATACACCATTGCAGCATCTATAAGCATGATGTGAGTGTCAAAACAATCATACAAGCTTCACCATTTTTGCCTTGAGTTGCAGGTTTTTGATGGTTGATTTGAATTTTTATTTCATTTTGTAGGGCAATCAAGAGGTCTAATTGTTTCCATGAGAGTGGAGGAAAGAACCCATGTCATATGTCAAGCAATCCTTACATGATCATGTTTGGTATCACGGAAATATTTCTCTCTCAAATCCCCGATTTTGATCAGATTTGGTGGCTTTCCATTGTTGCTGCTGTTATGTCTTTTACTTACTCTGCTATTGGTCTTGCCCTTGGCATTGTCCAAGTTGTAGGTATGCAAAAAAGTGCTTTTACAATCAGCTGAATTGAAATAGCGTTTACTTTCTATGAATCATATGTAAAACTGCTTTTGGCATTTTGTTTGATCAGCCAATGGAGCTTTTAAGGGAAGTCTAACTGGAATAAGCATCGGAACTGTAACTCAAACCCAAAAGATATGGAGAAGCTTTCAAGCCCTTGGTGATATAGCCTTTGCATACTCATACTCTGTCATCCTTATTGAAATACAGGTAAATTTAAAGAACAAAAATAAAATAAAAATTATAAAAAACAACGATGAACACATTGAAAGTAACAATCTTATAAACTTATTGTTAACAGGACACAATCAAATCCCCCCCAGCAGAATCAAAGACAATGAAGAAAGCGGCAACAGTAAGCATTGCAGTAACAACTGCTTTCTACATGCTTTGTGGGTGTATGGGCTATGCAGCTTTTGGAGACTTTGCTCCTGGAAATCTCCTCACTGGTTTTGGCTTCTACAACCCATTTTGGCTTCTTGACATTGCCAATGCTGCCATAGTAATCCACCTTGTGGGAGCATACCAAGTATTCTGTCAGCCCATTTTCGCATTTGTTGAGAAAGAATTATCCAAACGATATCCTGATAGTTACTTCCTCTCCAAGGAATTCAAAATCCCCATTCCAGGCCTTCTTCACCCATATAACCTCAACCTCTTCCGACTAGTTTGGAGAACTTGCTTTGTAATCTTAACCACCGTCATATCAATGCTACTTCCCTTCTTCAACGACGTAGTTGGGCTGCTCGGGGCACTAGGGTTTTGGCCTCTGACGGTGTTTTTTCCGGTGGAGATGTACATCAAGCAGAAGAAGATACCAAAGTGGAGCACAAGTTGGGTGTGTCTTCAAATGCTGAGTATGGCTTGCCTTGTACTGTCAATTTTGGCTGGTGCTGGTTCAGTGGCTGGTGTTGTACTTGATCTTGAGGTTTACAAGCCATTCAAGACAAGCTACTGAAAATTGAAAGGCAAAACAGCTGAAAACTGAAAGCAAAAACAACTCAACACAACTAAGGATTGATTTCAATGAAGTGTGGTGGTGCTAATTTGTAGTTTTCTGTTCGTTTCATTTTAATTTGTGCAACAGTTGTTTGTTTCTTTGCTTAAGAATCAAAGAGAGGAAATTAACAATTTGTAAATTATGAAAGTTGGTTATTACAATATATGAATCTCCATTTCTTCTCACTACAAACTCTTGATCAACATAGGTGTCAAATACCTCTCTCTCTCTCTCTCTCTCTCTCTCTCTCTCTCTCTCTCTCTCTCTCTCTCTCTCTCTCTCTCTCATTTTAGACTTTACTGCTACAAAATGTTGCTCATAATAGAATTTTGTAGTTGTTTTTCCTTTAATTAATTTAAACCAAGATTGTTATTTTTTTTTTCATAATACACAATGTACAATCTATCGATTTTATATCATAAATTTGTTGGAAGTCAAAACTTAAAATATCTATAAATCTGATATCTGTCATTATCTGTCATAAAAATCTCTACTCAATTTATACAAAATCTACCCAACACAATCACGAAAACAAACTAAATTAAATAAAAAATTTGTATATGAAACCGCTTTATTATAATAGTAAATAATTTATTATAACAAATTGAATTAAATAAATTTTTTTTATAAATTTTAAAATATTTTAAAGTTGTTGATTTGAAATTTGTGAAATTGTCTTTTTCAGTAATCAGTTGAGAATTAACTTTGTGGTTTAATATATTTTTTATTATTTAAAAACTCAAAGTATATTCCCTCATAAGTTATTTAATTCTATTACTATGAATTTTTTATTGTTTCAATCATTATACACTTGTTTTTAAAAGGCAAAATGCACTAGTTCCCCCTCAAGTTTGAGCTAATTACTCATCAATCCCTTAAAATTTAAAAAATATCTTGTTACGTCCTATTGTTAAATGAGTTAACGGAAAAATTATGCTTTTACCATTTTAACCCTATATGACGCAACAAGAAAACAATAGATCCCACAAGTCAGTTGCAGATCCTACATTCTGAATGTGGATCCCACATTACAAATTGTGAGCCCTCAATAGTGTTTTTCATTTTTAAATTTTAACGTAAAATTAGATGATAATAATTAAATTAAACTGAGCTCCAAATAGTGCTTTTCATTTTTAAACTTTGACATAAAATTAGATAATAAAAAGTAAATAATAATCAAATTAAATTATCACTAGTGTGTCCAGCACTCCAGCTTAATGCCAATTGCTAGTGTTTTCAAATGTCTCATGAGAAATTGTTCGTTGGAAAGAAAGGATCCACACCTAGCAATGAATCAACCCAATTGCAATATCCAAAGACAAAAGTGAATGTCTAAGAACATTGCTTGAATTAAAATAATTTTATTCTGTTATCAAATCAAAAGCTAAGTATTGATACCGAAATTTGCGATTTCGATACCATATAAATAAAGATTTAATTTTTCTCTTTTTCTATCAGAAGAAAAGAAGAACAAACATTTTATTACAGATTTCAAAAAGTTCGTGAATTAATTTAAATGAAGAGAATAGAACATATATATAAACTCTAATTTCCTTATTTTAGTAACATTAAGAATTTTAATTGAATTTGAAGTGTATCTTGCAGAATCCTAACTTGTCTTAAATTAAAACTTTTAATTCTAGTTTTCCTCTTCTTATAAGGATTTCTTTCAAGTGACGGTCTTATTAGCTGATCAAACTCACTTGTGTGACGTTCGATCAAAATCCTTTCTAAACTGATCTGAACAGGATGTACTAAAACTGCCTAAGCATCAGGCCAGTTAGCAAGAAGCCCATTTGCTCCATGTGCCCAAGGCCGCCCACCAAAATGATTTCCCTAAGTTTGCCACATCAGCTGGATTTTTCTAATCAGACATGGTCTGACCAGGATCCCTCTTCAGTCAAACTGAATAAATATATGGGCTTACTAGCGCGCAGCCCATTAACCTCTCAAGCGCTAAGCCATTCTCCTAAACACTAAGAATTAGAGATATATTTGAATCAAAATTTTAGATACATCCAAAGAAATAAACATAAAATGGTAAAAGAAAATCAATAAATTGATTAACATCCCTCATAAAATCTGGATACATTCAAAATAGATACACACAAAGTGATAAAACAAAAAATCAATAAATTGATTAATTAACATAAATCTTAGCATTCAACTCAATAACTTAACCATGAATCACCGTATCAATAAACAATTTTCTCAATTAGCAAATTAAAGAATCAAAAGATCAAAACTTCAACCAAATCAAATTTAATCTCACGTAATCAAAATTATCCCAAATCTAGCAAAAATAAGATTTGGTTAAATTAAGCCAAATCTACCCACAATCACCAAAATCCTTAGCATCCACAACTTGAATAAACCTAATTAATTGCCTCATTGTATACTTAAAAATATCATCTTAGGCTATTACTTATTGAGAATCTCATCACGTTATCACTTTAAACCCAAACTTCACATCACCTCGATTTGAAACGCACCATTTTCAAACACAAGCAATTCCTCTTCATCCGTTCTCCCCATTACATCCGTCAAATTTTCCTCTTCTTTTGACATCTTTATCTTCTTCTGATTCATCTTCACTTTCTCTCCATCACAAATTGAAGTCCTTAATTTTTCGCTACAATAACACTGAAACCACCTACCTTCGCCGCTAATAGTGGCAGCAACAGTGGCTGAGGATGGCAATCTTCTTCGTCATCCTTTGGCAATTGGTGATTGTCCTTCAACAACTGGTGAACTTTGGATTTTAAGAGAAAGAATAAGAAAGAGGATAAGATGAAAAAGAAAAAGGATAAGAAAAGGGAAATAATCGAAAATACCTATATTTCACCCAAAAATTCAAAAATGCCTACCCTCGCTAAATTTCATTCAATTTTCTCAAATTTTACATATTAGGATGAAAACCCCTTTATGCCTAACACAACTATTAAAACTATGTTTGTTTTCCTCCTCTTCTCTTCTATTTTTTTCTTATCCAAATTGAACATCACCAACCTTAAACCGATTCCATACAATTACTACATTTTGAAAGATTTCATACAATAACCAAACTTTGAAAGATTATCAAAGACAAATTACAAAAGTTAGTGTTGTACATATTTGAGTTATTTTAACATAGTTAACAAAACAAAAAAAATGGTTTTATACATAGGAGATGCATTAAAGTGGTTAGGGTAAATGCTTGAAGTTGTTAAATAAGGTGTAGTTGTCATGTAGAAAGTGTTGTTGGTGTGAGAAAATTAAGTCTGGAGATGTTAAAGACGGATCTTGGGGGAAAATGTGGTTGCTACAACTAATCTGCAGCTTCAAGTAAGGTGAAATTTTTTACCTTACTTAAAACTATAGTCAAGTAAGATGAGAAACTTTACCTTACTCCAAACTACCTTTAAGTAAGGTAAATTTTTTCACCTTACTCGAATGTAGTTTCAAGTAAGGGGACAATTCTAACCTTACTATTAAACGGTTTGATATTTGTTGTAATAAATTTAGTAACTATGTTTGTTTTATATATGTAGTTGAAAATTTTAAATTTTTTTTTCCATTTTGGTGCAGTTATGGATAGGCCGATTGCAATAGTTATGCTTCTTAGGGTTTATGGGAACAGAATTCTAACGATGGTGATGTTTATGTTAACAGAGATATCAAGCCATTTTGTGTTGATGTAGACATAGCCTGTGACCAATTTATCCAAATTTGTACACTTCATAGGGGATTATCCAGCGGAGTTCACAATTAGAGTGAAAGTGATATTTGTTGGTAGAACACAAATGTTGCCTTAGAAAACTATAATTATTGATATAGAGAACAGATTTTGTGCATTTGTTAATATTAATAATCCGTAGTATATTTCAAGCATGAAGGGCCATTGTCATCTTTATTTTAGCATGAAGCATATTGAAAGGGCAAAACATTCAAAGACATATGTTCCCAAGCATCCTAGCACATGTGGTGTTATGGTACCACCGTTTAGATCCTCAAGCGAAAACAACTAGTTAAGTGAATTGTTGCATGCAATAATGAGACAATTCCAATGTACCAGTCAAGTGAATTACATGGTTCATCCAAGGTCTCATCTATCTTGCTCAGCACCGCAATAAAATAAAGACTTATGACTCAGTAAGCATTATATTCCTCTACCTAAGGACGACGCAATCACTATTGATGGAGACAATTCTCTTATCCGCTACCATGAAAAACAACCATATTAGTATCATAGCAATCATGGGAACTTTGTTGGTACTAACTTTCATCCTCAGCACAAAAGCATAAATGTTGCCGAAGATAAAGAAAAAGATGCATTGGAAGAGGTTCGTGCAAATCCTGCATGTAGAAATAGCTCAATGGCATGTCCATCATCATCAAATCAATACATTCAGTTATTGCCTCCCCTTCCACCATTTATAACTATAGAAAGTGATGCATTCTCAATTACTAGGTTGGGAGATGTGTCTATTAGGCAAATCTTTAGTACGAAAGAGAATCTATATGATAGACTAAATATGATGGCATTGAAGAACCACTTCAGTTCAAGATTTTCAAGTCTACTATGACCCATTTTGAGGTGAAGTATATTCTTAAAGAGTGTAAATGGTAGATTTAGGCAACAAAAAATAACAATGATACTTTTTTCAGAGTTACCTCTATGGAAGCTACACATACTTGTTAAAATAAGCAGCTAAAAAATGGGCACCGCCAAAGACAAGCAGTTGGTTAATTAGACAACTCATAAAAGACAAGTTCAACCAACAAGATGTACATTCCGAGGAACACTCGAGATAATATTCAGAATGATTATGGAGTTCGTTTAACTTACATGAAAACCTAGTGCAATAAGAAAGAGGCTCTGAAGATTGTTTATAGAAACCATCGAAATCATTCAAGCAACTTCCCTTGTATTGTCTTGTGTTAAAGAAGAAAAATTTAGGGACTGCTATTGCCATAGAAAAAAATAGTTATGACCATTTCTTATAGTTCTTTGTGGCACTATGCCTATGCATTTGGGGGTTTCATAACACCATTCAACTAGTTATCATCATTAACGACACCTTACTCAAGGGAAAATTTAAAGGAACACTGTTCATGGCATTGCATAAGATGGAAACAACCAAATATACCTTGTTGCCTACGGTATCACTGATTCCAAAAATGATGCATCATAGGAATCGCTTATAAAGAAGCTTTAGGATGCCATTAGATCAATTAAGAATTTGGTTTTCATCTCAAATTATCACAATAGCATACTAAAGGCTATCAACACAATATTCCCTAATACAACTTACAGTTTTTGTATTTACCACATATCTGCAAATTTGAAGGCAAAGTACAAGATATGACAACAAAAGATCGACACCTTCATGGCCGTGTATTTCAAGACAGTGGATGCATATCAACAAAGTGAGTTTAGCGAGTACATGGACAATTTAAAGGTGATGCATCTTGAGGCAACTAAGTACTTTAAGGAGGATGTTGGGTTGCACCAACAAGTGAGGTCACTTTTGTCGTCCCATTGTATAACATGCAGTTCACAAAAGTTGTAGAAAGTATGAACTTCTTACTCAGACACATTTTCAATCTACCTATTATTCCTTTAGCCTACCACATTAGATCATTGATGCTAGGTGATCTTATGAATGTAAAGAGTTGCTTGCGACTAGGGATAGGTATCTTACTGAGGCAACACAGAGGAAGGTTAATAAGCAAACGAAGTGATCATGTACCCTAACACTGCACCTAGTGTCATAGTTTGAGTTCGAGGTGAAGAAGCGAGGGAATGTGAATGTTGTTGGCATATAAGAGAAAAAATACAGTTATAAATATTTAGACATCCAACAGTTGCCTTACACCCATGCTCTAGCTACTTGCAAACACGTATGTTTATCACACAATTCCTAGTGCTCACACTACTACACTGCCAATGTGCATATTACAGCATACACGAAGCGAATCCAACCCATGAGTAATAATGCTGATTAGGTGGTTCCACCGGAGGTGTAGGAAGTTAACGTCAAGCCTCCTAAACAATGGCCATTGACCGGTCGTCCAAGGAAACAACAAATACTTTCCAAAGGGTAAAAAGTTGTCTAAAAAAAGGTGTAGTCATTGTCTGCAAGTTGGCTACAATTGGGCTACATGTGAAAATCTGATCCCTTGGACCCGAGTTACTTGATTTACATTTTAGTTTCAATTATGTCCTTTTTTTACTATATTTAAACTAAACTAAACAAATATACTTGATACGAACATGTAAGTTTTTTTCTTTTTAAGTGACAATTTGATATTGTTATTAATTGATGGATTCTAGTATTTGATGATGTTACAATTTGATGGATTTTACTATTCTTTGTTTCAATTATATTTGATGTTGGTATAATTTGATGGATTTTAATACTCAAAGCATGAATAAGTAGTAGTTTCATGCAATTCATGTTGATTGTTAAAGGCAAGAAGGTTGTTATTAAAATATAGTAATGTTGAAATGATAAATTGATTTATATTGTTCAAATAAATTGATCAATGTGTTCAAATAAATCAATTAAACCAACCTCATATACTTATCATTATTTAACTTAAGAAAAAAATTAAATTTTATGATATTTAATTTTTCCTTACGATCGAAAAGTATGTAATAAATTCATTTATACACAGATTTATTATAAATGTTTGCATCTGTTCACGTTCTCGAGGGGTGTAATTTGAAATTTATAATTTTTACTTATGATTGAAAAGTATGTAATCAAATCACATGTAAATTAATTAAATAAATAATTGTTTAATCAATTCAAAATTTTTTTAAAATTTGAAAAATTCAATTTTTTCTTATGATCAAATTGTATTAATCAATTCATATGTAAATTAATTAAATAAATAAATGTTTAATCAATGTAGGTTTTTTTTAATTTGAAATTTTCAATATTTTCTTACAATCGAATTGTATATAATCAATTCGTATGTAAATTAATTAAATAATAATTCAGGTTTTTTTATTTTGAAAAATACAAATTTTCCTTACAATCGAAATGTATGTAATTCACATGTAAATTAATTAAATAAATGTGAAAATCAAAATTTCATAAAGTCATTCAATCTTAATGCTACATGAAGAATAGAAGTTAGATGACGGAATAAGAAAACCTAGGATGTATTCATGTTTTTTATTATTTGATACTAAGACATGTTTCTAGTAATTAATTCGAGATGTATTTAACTATTGTAGAATTAATTACATTTCCAGTTGGTTTGTTAACTTATACGAAAAACCATTTATATGTAAACAACAATATGTACAACAATCAGGGTTTATGAAAACTTGTCTGACCATAAGTCCACTGAGACTATTAAACGCATAGACGGGCCATCATCTAGTCCAAAATCAAAAAGAATCCCCAACCCTGAATACTAAATGTACATACACGTGAAAATGCCATAGTCTCCCGAGCTAGGATGCTGGTGGTGGGATGTAGTCGAGTGTACTGAAATAATGATGATAGATCACGAACATCAGTCCTGTATCTGTAGAAGCCAACATCCTCAAGCAAGTGCAAAAGTAATCTGCATAGGTGTTGCATCGCATCATGTAGCTATTGTTCACCATGAGACTCTAGCGACGAGTTGTATACAGTAATCTCTCTCCATCATAAATGGACATTGCACAAAATCCAATGGTTATTGCATATATAAACGGGAATGTACACAGTGTCCACCAAGATCCAATCTTACTACAAATGACTATGCGTTCAACCACAAATGCCTCAATGCCCGAATTAGGTGGAAAAACACCCTCAGCCAACTACTTCTTTATATACCCTTTCCATGCTCCTTTGAAAACTAGCTATACAGCAAAGATTTCAAACTATAGCATTGACAAAAGGTAATACAAATAGGGATGACAATTGGGATTTACGTATAAATGAGGAGAAGCAACAGTCTAATCTTGATGAATCATGTACTTGCAGACAAGATGACAATACGATGGCATCTTTATGTACTCATTGATATACTATATCATCGACGTGCACAAACAAATCAAGCAACAAAATTAAAAATGAAATATTATTAAAGTGCAAGCAATAATAATCACTTACCTCATCTTCTAGCCATCTGTCGAGATCCAACATGCACCTAAACCACCCTGATGTCAGTGTAATAGTCTAAGTCTCAATAAATGGCCCCGGAGTATATAACCACCATAATAACCGCACTTATTGCTTGTCTAGAATCGGAGCTCGTGCCCTAATATGGTCTTCAGCACCATACTAGGGCCTAAGTCTCACAGTGAAACTAATCTGCTGGCCGAATTAGTTAGTATAGAGGGCTCGACACAACTTAGATCTCTTGACTTTGCTCATCCAAAAAGGGTCAATTGACAATGCGCATGCTCGCATCCCCATCTTCTTCTTTAGGCTCTTAAAATACAAGAAACACAAATTTAATGTCAAATTCCAAAAAAAGAAAATAGACAGAGTTTGTCCCTATAAAATGGCCATTCCAAAAAATTAAAACTTACATGAAACCAACCCAATCACTTGTATACGAAATAAAACACCAATGGGACCTTAAACATCCTTATCACATCTGATATCACCTTTTATATATAAAAAACAATCCAATTAGGGCCTCAAGAACCCTTATCACAAAATAAACTACACAAGACATGAAATAAAATACTTGCGTGTCAAACATATCATCTGGATGAAGTACCTCGCGGACCTGCTTAAGAACATTAAGTCTGCAGTCCCATTATAACTGTACTCCTTCCTCCTGGG
This sequence comes from Azadirachta indica, assembly GCA_022749755.1. Lineage (NCBI taxonomy): Eukaryota > Viridiplantae > Streptophyta > Magnoliopsida > Sapindales > Meliaceae > Azadirachta > Azadirachta indica. The sequence continues at coordinate 3,843,977 of CM040447.1, forward strand.
CCATCTCTAGCAAGAGAATTATGGAAATCAACATCAGGATTATGGTCATGATGGTGTATCATGTGTGACGCCAACCTCAAAAAAGAGCTCTTCGCCATACTCCATAACTTGCTTGGCCTAAGAAGGGCGTGCATGCTATAATATAAGAGCAATACAAGTTAATAACATATTCAAATAAATTAAAGTATACACCCAAACAATTACACACATTTTCAAGGCTTTAGATAATATCATGTCTGAGTTGATATGCCATACCTTTTTTGGTTTAACTAGGAGCTTCTGTAGTAGAAATAAATGAGGTAATGACATCTAGTGCAATGGTGGGAGGAATTTCTGGGGCATCCTCTACTGTCGGGGGATGTATATTTGCCCCATCATCTGCGCCATCATAGGCGGTGGAGGCGTCCATGAACGCATCCTCATTGATGAACTCCAACAAAATTTATAGGTACAGTCACATAAGCTCCTCAACTGTGGCTCCAATGTTCGCGAAACTACAAATGACTATTTAGGCAAAACAACAATTATTGTTTAAATTGTTATAGTTAAAAAAACACAACTATTATATCTTGAGGTAATGAACTTAACTTTTACCAATATAACATACTATATGTGCTTTAAATATGTATGTATCTAGCTCTTTTATTCGTATGTTCTTTGATCTAGACTATCACCTTAATATATGAGGTAAGCAGTCATTCATAGAACACACAAACTCAGACCTCGAATTAAAGACAACCTTATAAATTCAAACTTATGGAATAATATAACTATTTCAATGCAATCATGATTAATTAAATAGACCAACATTTGAAAAATATCCATATTTGCACAACTTATGAATTAAGACAAATAAACTTGAAATGCTATGGGAAATCCCTTAACATTGTACATTTTGACATGTTTCCTCCTCTTCTCCAATACCTCAGCCTATTTCTCTTAATAGTGTTCAACTTGCCCACCTATCACCTTCTTCAAGCAGTAATACATCAACAACCAAGCAAGAGAACCCCATGGATAACGGTTAAACTCATCTAAATTGTCTATAATACGCAGGATCCTTGTATCTAAAGTGTATCTACCACCCCGCCCTAATACAATGTGCTTAAGTAGGTAAACAATATCAGCTTGATAACATCCATGTCATCTATAGGGCGTAGCTCAATCTCCTCATAAAACTTCTCTAGTCTTTAATGAAATGGAAGATTTTCCCTAGAAATATGTATCCCACAATTGGTCACTCTGCAAGACCACATTTGAAAATGTCTTAAATCTCATACTCGTGATCAATGCAAACTCAACTCGATAAAATCTTATGGTTGTGCCTCCAACAGTGAACCATATCTCCTACTCAGCATCATCCGTCTTAACCTCATGCAAAAGTATATGGTGCACCAAATTGCTCGAAAAACTCAACTTTGGCTCCAAGTCTAAAAAATGGCCCAAGCATATTTGTTGGAATAACCCTTGCTGCCTCACTACAAGCTTTGTATGTATCACCGCCATATCATATAAGTGTGGTAGCAATGTCATCACTGCGTTAAAATGACCCTTATTCTTTGTCTTTAGTGTATTAGTGACGGTAACCATCTCTCCCCAGACATGAAAAAAATTTTAAATTCATTATTTTACTTTTAATGAAATTTACAGAAAATATAATATACAGCTATCATAACTAGCAAAGCTAGTAACCTCACATTTTTGTTGAAAACTACATCCTTTTTGCTCAAAACAAGAATTTTTGAAATTGTGTGGTTTCAAGCAAAAAAGTTTTGCTCCTTGCTCGCCTGTCAATAGTTGCAAGCAAAGTGATATGCTCGAAACTATTAGGGTTAGCTCGAAAGTATAAAACCTTCTTGCTTGAATCTGTATTGCTCAACATCACAATTTCGAGCAAAAAGGTTTTACACCTTCGAGCTGACCCTGATAGTTTCAAGCATATCACTTTACTCAAAACTGCATACAATCAAATAAGGAGTCCCAAACTTTCTTACTCGAAACTTAAATGCTCGAAATTGAAATGTTTGAAACTTAGGTTCAAGGAAGATGTTTTTCATACCATTAAGTAAGATGAACCCAATAGTTTCGAATATAGCATTTTGCTCAAAATTGAGTACAGTCAAGTAAGATAAAAAACCCTTTGACTCGAAACTATAATGCTTGAAACTACAATTTCGAGGAATAAGGTTTCACTCCTTACTCGACTATACTCAGTTTTGAGCAAAGTGTTATGCTCCAAACTGTAGAGTTCATCTTTTCACCAGATTTTGCTGAAATTTTCAACACAAATCAATTTCCTAAGCACAATAAACATTCCACGATAGATACTAATGTTTTTCTAATCTCTAATGCATTATAAAAACAAAAATCATATATGTATGCACTTAAATCAAGTAAAAAATTGAATGAAACCCTAACCTTATTGACGTTGATTCTGTACGCTTCATCGCTGTCATGTTCTCCGACCACTATCAACGAAAAATGCTCTAAGCTTGCTCAAAACACACTTCCTCCACTCAACAATTTGTTTCATTTGGGTATTGAGCATAAGAAAAATTTGGGGCAAAATGAAAGGAAGGGTATTTGGGCATAAGGGCATTTTCATCATAATTTGTAAAATTTAGGCAAAATTGAATGAAATTTAGTAAGGGGGCATTTTTTAATTTTGGGCTTAAATTAGGGCTTTTTCGGTTATTTACCATAAGAAACAGTATAAGATGAAAAAGAAAGAAATAAAATAATTGATATTAATGGAAATTGAATTTTATTATTTTTATTTAATTGTTTTTAAATATTTATTTTTTGTTTTAATTGTATTAACATCAAAAGACAAGTTTACCCTTAAAAGAATCATATTTCTATGGACTCATGTAACAATAGGATGTAAAGAGATATTTTTTAAACCTTAAGTAAGTGATGGGTAATTAGCTCAAACTTGAGGGTGGGTTTAGGGTATTTTTCTTTTCACAATTTACTTTCTTTTTAAGTATGAATTGTCCTACAATTGATTATTAAATTTTTTCTTTTTTAAGCATAACTAACTTTGATTAATTTAAAAAATAGGACATTATCAAACTAAATGGATAAAATATTTAAATCTTTTTAAAAGGTTTATATTTTAATGTCAATAATACTACGAATAGTCTCATATATTCTATTTTCTTTTATTATGTGAAAATTTTTTTATTCTCCAAATAAAATACAGAATATGTGGTAATAAAAATATCACATCCTATAAAGTTAGCGAAAAAATGGTTAGATTAAATTATAATGCTTAAGATTTTTTATCCAGGTGGATTCCTTTTTGGACTAAAAATTTGAGAATAAACCCAGGAGCATTGTGCGCCTGAGTTGCAGCTTTTACAAAAATAATACTACTAAATTAGTTTATATAGATAAGTTTATATTTTATCCACTCTTATTTTGTAATTTGATCCAAAATGATACGAAATTAACCCTATTAAATAATTTTATGAACAAATTTATACAGTTACATTACATTAATGAGTTTCATCTAATTAAACTCTCTTGTATGGTTCTTCCATGTAATAGATTTCATTTCATATATATATATATATATAATCATTTAATTCTTTTTAAAAAAATTTAAGATATATGATTTATAATTTGACACTCCATAAAGTAACATCCACTAAAAAGTTGACAATATAATACATATATACACACACACACCCACCATACAAATGTAAGTACTCATTAGTGCTTGTTATTATCATCAAAAGTGCTTTTCTCTAAACCCAAGCTACTTGGTAAAAAGCAGAATCAATAGATTCTAATACCAGTCAAAGGAATTGTTTGGGTTGCAGCAATTATATATATATATACATCTAACCTAAAAATTCTGAAAGTGATATTATTCCTAACCACATTGCATTTTGGATGGTACACATGTAAAGAATATATATAAATAACAAACAGAATAATTTGATCTTCTCAGCACCATCAAAAGTGCTTTTTGAATTTTTCTTCTTTGTTATAATTCTGACCATTTAATTGATTGACAAGAACCTACGGATATGGAAAGGAAAGTGACTGATGGAAAAGATAGATAACTTATTTAGGAGGAAAGAACGTATACGTCTGTCTTTATAATTAGGGCTAATAATTTATATTAGCATGCCCATATTATTGTTAATAAAGATATAATATAGTTTAAAGTAATTTGAATATGAATTATTTAATAATTGTGTCTAGAGTTAAAATTCTAATCCCGCTCATTTATTAAACGAATTATTTATTTAATAACCACGTTACCTATTTAATATAATTTTTATATATTTTAATTTATATTCTAAATATTGATAGTATTACTTACTAAAATGTTAATAAATTTTATTTTAAATAGTACTAAATATTTTTTAAAATATTAAAAATATAAATAAACACTTTTAAAATATAAAAATAATAAAATAAATGTATAAAATTATAAATAAGTTATTATAAAATAATTATTAAATAATTATTCTATAAAAGTTTAAGAATACAAAAAGTAATAACCTAACAGATCAAATGACAAAAATAAAAGTTAATAGATATCTGACAATTTATTCAAATTAAAAGAGTATCTTTTTTTTAAATATTAGGAAATATTTATCAATTTTTCTAATAGTAATAACGTCACTAAATCAAGGATCCATTTACTAAAATGAACTAATTATATCATTATTTATTATTTTACCAAAGACTAATAAGTTAAGGACCTATCTGTTGATATTTCAAAATTTGTTGATATATAATGTTGTGATAAGAAATAAAAAAGTAGAAATATGAGAAATAATGATACAACAGCATAACCAAATTTTACATTTAAAATAATAAGACGAATTCTTGGTATTAATTTTATTTAATCTAATCGTGGTGATAATTGATGAATTAATATCAAATTTTACGTTTTATTTTCAATTTTAACAATTTATTTTATGAAATAAATGAATGGAATTTGTGTCTATATCAAGCTAAAAAATTGCTATATAGATAAAAAAACAAAAATAATTCTCTTTTAATTGAAAATATGATAAATTATAACTATTTATAAAATTGATGCAATAACATTTTGGATTATGTTAACTGTTATACATTGACCTTAATGATAATAAGTGCATTATCACAAACTTTTGTATATCAAATCATAAATTAAAATTAAGGATTGGATGCAACTGAATTAGATGTTGTGGACCAAATTGCAAGAAAGATTCTTTAATAGTCACATCCATGTATGGCCTCAATCTCAAGTTGATCAAACCCATTCATCAATAAATCAAAGACAAAATGAGATATATATATATATATATATATATATAGAGGGACAGGATTAGTAGCTTATTTTTTTTATACAAAATTTGACATCAATTGTAAACTGTTGGATATAAACACATCCAACAATTGATATTACATCTGACATATACATTAATTATAAATGTATTAATTATATATTAATTACATGATCATATGCAATCTTAATCGTTGGATATGTTTATATCTAACGGTTTACAATTGATATAAGATTTTGTGTAAAAAAAATGGGCTGTAGATCCTATTCCATATATATATGAGTAATATCGAGGGTCTTTTTTTTTATACAATTTTATACATCAAATGTAAATCGTTAGATCTACTTACATTCAACAGTTGAAATTGTATCTGATATGTGCATTAATTATGAATGCATTAATTATATGATCAGATGCAATTTCAATCGTTGAATGTACTTAAATCCAACAGCTTACATTTGATATGAAAAATTGTGTAAAAAAAAAAAGTCATTGATCTTGTCCATATATATATATATATATATATATTAGATTTTAGGTAAAAGTAAAGAACTTTATCTACGAAACATTAAACCTTTATTTTCTATTATTATTCAAATTTAAAATAATCTTAGAGCGTTAACCATGCCTTAAACTATCTAAACTAAAAATAACATATCAATGATCTTTTAATTTTATATAATATCTTATATCATTTGTAAACCATCTTACACGTATATTAATTATTTTATATTAATTTTACATTAATTATACGTATCACATGTCATCTTAACAATAAAAAATACATAAATCCAATGATTTACAAATAGTATAAGAAATTGTTTAAGATGAAGAAGCTACTTATCTCTCTACCATATAATATCTAATTTTTTTTAAATGTACACTTTAAATCTATTAATTTAAAAAATAACTATGTCTTATTTTAATATTTCTCACAATATATTTTTTTAAATATAACAATTTAATTTTTATTTTAATGTTTTCACAATATATAAGAATACCTAATTAATTTTTTAAACTTATTATTTCAATAAAAAAATTTAGAAAAATAAATACTATTATTAAACAAATTTTAAAAATAAGTTAGATCAATTTTCAACTGCTTCATCCTTTTAAAAATAAAATTCACCGGAACGATCCTCACATGATGGTGAACATGAAAACATGCGGCCCTTCATGAAATGAAGACATTTTTCATATCCAATTTGTATTTTACTATTTTGGGCTTAAAAATCATATCATTTTCAACTCTTCCGTTTTCAAAATAAAACACACCAAAATAATCCTTACATGACGGTATGGAACAAGACGTGTGACCCATTCATAATAATATTTTCTTTTCTAAATTTTTTATTAAAATAATAAATTAAAAAAATTATTTTAATTTTTAGTATATTGAAATAGGGGCTAATTTGTTATAATTAAAAAATATATATTGTAAAGAATATTAAAATGGAGACTAAACTATTATAATTGAAAATAATATATCTTATTTTTTTGTTTTAAAGAAGTTTAGGAATATTCATGATAATAATCTAATAAGTCAACTCCCGGAAGAAAAAAAAGTTAAGACAGAATTTATCTACTTCTTAACCTCGAGGGCATTTGTTTTCTCCCCACAAATGTCAGCCAATTTACTGTACTATTACAAATATTGATAATTACATATTTACTCCTATATTTTGAGTTATATAACAAATAGGTCCTTAAGTAATAAGGACCCAGCCCAATTCTGACCCATTTGACTTTAAAAATTAAATATAAATATTACAACTTCAAGAGTTTGAACTTAAGACTTTGGAAGAAATTTAACACCTTACTTAATACTGGAACACATTTACTTATTAAGTAAAATGCGTAAATACATATATTTAACTATAATATATACTTAATTTATATTATTACAAATATTATCAAATTTATTAAGTATTTAGGATATATATAACTATAATATTATTAAAAATTATTAAAATATTTAATTAATGTATATAATTAAGTATCTAGTATTTGCAAAATGTATAATAATTTAATTTTACAATGGTTCAATGGTACCAAATTTAATATAAATTTTAAAATAATAATAAAATTATTAACTTGAATATATATTTAAAGTATTTAACAAACATTCTCCTACAATTATCAATTTTTTAATTTATTATTCAATAATTTTTCATCAATTTTTAATTTTTCATCAAATCTTATAATACAAAATAATTTTTTTATTATCTTTTCAATAATAATAAAATGATTTTTTATATGTAAAATTACTATTTCTCATGTCATCAAAATAATATAGTGAAAATAAAATACTTAATTTTTTCATAAAATAATTGATGAGAATAAAATAAATAGGAACAATGATCAATTTGAATGAGATAATTGATATAAAAGATTATAGTTGATAATAATTTTATTAGAATAAAATATCAAATTTGATTAATATATTTACTTAAATTTTTTTATTAACTTATATAAATAAAAAAAAATAAATAGACATAATAGTAAATTATTTAATAGAATTGATAAAAAATTAAAGAAACTATATTAAATAAATCTTAGAGTTTAATGTCTCTTTGCAGAAAAACATTTTGTTTAGTAAATAAAAAAATTTAAAATAAGAGAAAAATAAATCAATTAATTAATTATAAATAAATTATTTTTTTTACTTCAATTGATTATTTTTATTTTATCAAAATTCGTTGTTTCAAATTTAATTATTAATTTTTTTAGCTGTTAATTATTTTATCAAATCTTTTTATTAAGAAAATAAATTTGAAAATTTTTTAAATTGAGTAAATCGTAAAGTTGAAAAGAATTATAAGGACTCAGTTGACTAAATTGAAGGAGTATAAATATTTCTGAAGAACTTGATTGACTAAAATGAAACATATAAAACTTGTTTAACCATTTACCTCCTAAAGTGGATGTATACGTAACTAACCAAAAAAAAATTGAATTATGTTTTGGGAAATGGGGAAATAACCCTATTCCCAACCTGGGCCAGATTTTAAAACCAGATGGGCTTTCATTTTCGCCCAAAAATTTGCATCGATTCTTAGCCCAAACGTGGCAGCCCCTACGGGCCCTCGACCTTACGAAAAAATTGTTCGCCCAAAAATTCCTCGACCCTACTCAGGAAGCCATAGAACACATTCAACAAACCAACTCAGGCGACCGTAGAACACCACCACCACCACTCACAATAATATTTTTCAAAACCCCTCAACATCCTCCAACATTCATTTCCACCCCAAAAATTTCAAAAACTTACCACCAAAAATTGCCACCACATCGAACTCCGCAAGTTAATCAAAATTACTCTGACAATTTTCTAAAACTTTTCAAACTATTAACGTTCAAAGGTGAAATCTATCCTTCTACAACATCTCTACAACACAAATGGACTAAACAGCAAACTGATAAACACACACATCGGCCAACAACATGCACAACCAAGTTGATTGTGATTTCCCTCTCTTGCAAAAGGCATTCTTAATCAAACAACTCTAACTAGCAAAGTCATGAAATCAATCTACACTCACTTTGACAAAGCTATATCCTTACTCATTATTTTATCAAAATTAAGGGACCATTGTGTTATTATCCCAATTCATATGCTAGGGGAAAATAAAATTCTAGCGGTTAGGTTACATGAGGAATAGTGTTAGCATAAGCAGTAGTGGTGTTGACTGTCAGTCATTGTGAGAGAAGTGAGGCATCTATACATGTGTATTATGCTTATCAATTTATTTAGATGGTCCCATCATCATTAACTAATCAATACCATTCACATTTGTTAATCTTTTTATCGACTAACATTAGAGATTATGGTGTTTCTATTATACTTCAAAAACAGAGCTAAAGTTGTCTTATATAACACCAAATTTCAGAAGGACCCATTTATTTTTTTCCTCAATATTTGACATCTGGTGCCTTTGTTTCACGGTATACCTTAATGAAACCTTTGACAAACAACCACTCAAGAGGAAGAAAACACACAAGATATAGAAGCAGCCCTTCATTGCCATCTATCAGAGATAGAGAGAGAGAGAGCATGCTGTTAACTACTAAAAGCTCCATTGTTGCAACAAATATGGGATCATCAACACACAATAACATTACCAGTAGAGTTTTAATGTATTTAGTTAAATATATTCTTCACACTTTGAATTGAACAAAGAAGGACATCCATTACTTTCCAAGAAAACATTTCGAATTTACAGGACACAAAACACGTACCAGTAATGGCATTTGCCTGCTTCATATATAGACTGTTGATGCATGCTCAAAAGGCCGGGATAGGTGATTCTTCGTATATGGAAGTTAAGGATGGCATGTCCGTATCCGCTTCACATCACTCTCAGGGACATTTACATCACTCACGTTACCCCTTTCTGAAACATTGGATTGCCCCGAAACCTGCCGAAAAAAAATTTTTTTTTCAACACTTTCAAACGCAGTGTCTTGTCAAAACTTGACAATAGTGTATGCGTGGATGGATGTGGGAGGCAGTTATTAAAACACAATTGCAAAGAAAATTGAAGAAAGCCTTTGTCATTTACATGATAACTATCAAAGTAATACAACATTCTCATATGATATTGGAGGATTTTGGAAGCAACCACTTACTCTATCATCAGGAACAACTGCATATCTCTCAGCGGGTGAGACCCAAGTTTTCCCTGTGTGAGATGGATTTAAGAACAATGAACAAACACGAACAAGACCAAAAAAAACCAACACATATTTAATATTATGAGCACAGAATAAAAAAAAAAAAAGAGTTAACGAGCACTGACACATTACCTGCTGATGGATCATATTTTGAGGATTCTATATGTTGTCCGCTTGATCCATCAAGACTCAGTGACTCAATAATCTTTGGAACATTCCTTTTGAGATACCAATTAAACATTGTTAGTTTAAAATATAAAACAAGCATAAAAAATATCGAATAACACTTGGTTTTTGGCTGAACAAAGTATACACGTTCATAAATAAGTAAATTGCTAGTATCCACTGAATCGATCACCACTTAATAGCAACAGAAGAAACTTTTAATTGGCTTATTTCAGGATTCATTGTTAGTTTAAACTTTTAGGGCATAATCTACCTAATGTATCCAACCTGTGCGTAAAAGTAGACTCCCAAATACACAAAATTTAACCTAACTTGTACTTTTGTTTGTTTTTTGAATAGTTATATATGAGTTCAAGTGCTCAACTAATGACACTATCATTTTACAAGCTGAGCTAACATACAATGGCACTTGGAAAAACAATGCAGAATGTGCCAAGGCTATCAGTTGATTAAAGAAAGTCAGATATTTCAACCAAGCAACGTAGGATCAATCAACAAAAGGGCCTGCATATTTTTAATATGTCACCAGCAGTAAACTTGTTAGTAAATATTTAAACACACAGAAAGGCTATTACCTATCAGCAGATTCCCCATGCCCAAGCTGCCCGTTCGTACCTCTTCCCCAAGAGAATACATTCTGTATTTCCGTAACAGCAAGGGTATGTCTCCAACCACATGAAATCTGGACTACTTTCTGCCAATTGCCAGATACAAAATGGATAAAACCAAAAAGTCAGACTAAGAAAACATGACGATCACCAAGATAGAAAAGAACCACGTCAGATAGCTTAAAGGAGGAAATCCTACGGAACTGAACATCAATGTCATGGACTATTTTAACCAATTTTCAGTAGCTACAGTAACAAGAATGTGCCTGGTCATGAGGGAATTTCACTTCCACAGGAGAGCAATGATCAACATTGTCACCAACTCCAACCTGTCCAAACTGTACAAAAAAGAGAGCTAGACATTAATAAATCCATTAGGCAAACTTGTGCTAAGTGAAAGTTCAGAGGAAAAGTGAATGTGAAAATTTGGGAGAATGTAAAATTTCCAGTGACAAGTAGCAAATTTATCTACAGTGTATTTGCATGTGAAACTTGGGAAGGCTGGTGGGGAAAAAGGCCTCTTGGGACACATTTTTACCCGGAAAACCAACTTCTCACATTGAATTCAGGAAAATATGTTCAAAGAAAAAAGGAAATCCATATAACCTTATTCCATCCCCAGCCGTAAAGCTTTCCATCAGATGCGATGGCCATGGTGTGTCTCCAACCACCAGAGATCTGCAAAAGTTAAAGCCAGGAAAAATTGAGTCACAATGAAACTGTTGAGACAGAATATAGTAGCCAATAAACATAGGCCATTTTTTGGGATTTAATATCTCTCAAGTAAATGAAGCATCATAAATCTATCAAAAAGAGAACGAAAGTAAGATGGCTGCACAGGATAGGCAAAAGCCCGGACTCCCCTATATAAAAAACAACACAACTGAATCCATCACGAGTTTCTCCTTTTATTAGGATAATACAGCCACATGATTATCAGTATTAGATCTTAAAATATTATTCTTGGACTATCAGCTTACCAACTCAAACTTTTAAAAGTAGTGGTTACTCAACATTGTATTATAGCCAATTTGACCAAGAGATCTTATGATGAAAAACACTCAATATGTTAATTATATTCTAGCCTGTATTTCTTGCGTCGTCATATGTGTTTGTGTTCAATCCACATGACAGGCCTGTTGATAACACCTGGCCTTGCATGTGATTAAGCATGTTAGTTGCTCTATATGATTGCTGGGCCATTACCTATAGTCTTTGGGAATTGTGGTTACTCAAACCTTTAAGATTTGGCTTAAAGTAAAATCCCAATAAAACGTAAAATCCAATTGGCTCAAGAAAAGCATTTATGTTGATATTTCTTGGGCAGATCACATATCATTTATACTTCTCCCAATGATTTCCATGATAAAAAATCTGGTGCTAGGAAAGTTGAAAATAACATTAAACCAAAAAACAAAGGAATTTGGATTCTCCTAATTTGTAAGATTCTGGTATATAATCCACTGAGACCTAATATAATTGAAGGACTAAAGAATCACCTGAGAAATAAAACTGTTACGCAATGCTTCCAGCTTATGAGGAAGAAGGTGATCCTTGAAATCTCCATGGCCTAGTTGACCATATTTGCTCCATCCATAAGTGTATAATGCACCTGAAGAGGATACAGATATGGTGTGTCGCCATCCACAAGCAACCATAACCATCTTTTCCGCCTGCAACATGGAATTACAACAACTTGATCTTTGGAGAAAAACACAAATATAACATTGATAAATTGCCAATTCAATATTCTTTCTAGCAAGAATTTATGAAGGATCATATGGAGATTAAAGAATTGTAAACGAAAGAATCCTTTCGAATTCTACATGCCAGGGATAAAACTGGATCCACCAGATACAAAGTTTCTATGTAAATATTTATCTTGACTATAGATGGTATGTAGTTTGAGCATTAGGCAATTTGTAAAATTCATTTCCTATATGTTCATCCAGCATGCTTAATCGTGGGTAATAGTTAGTCTAACTAGAAAAATTTCTTAGGGCGGTGCAAGAGGTCCAGGATTCAAACCCCAGTAGCATCTGCGTGGGGATAGTTTTTTGCCTATTTTCTTTCAATATTTAAAAAAGAAAAATTAAAATCAAGCATGCTTAATCATTCAAGGAAAATAGCTAGTCCTAGTTAAATTAGGAGACAATCAAATTGCATTAGCACTCCCTATGAATGGAACTGAAATATTTCAGTGAACTCAAGGAAAAACAGATTCATCTTCAATTGCTGTGAAATGGTTAATCCATTGCTAGACTTAGATGCTTATTCAAATTATTTACAAATATTAAAATCTAATAAAAGACACCAATTTGTGAACATACATTGACAGTAGAAACTTTCTCGGGAACTAGGCGATCGCTTCTATCGCCTAAACCCAAATTTCCATAACGGCCCCAACCCCATCCATAGAGATCTCCATCTTCTGCAACAGCCACAGAATGTTCAGCCCCAGCAGCAACCATTTTGATAGATACACCCTACAAAAGACATAAAATTTAAGAACTCAATTGACATAGTTATTTTATGGGAACTTAACATAAATGTTTTGTGATGGAAACGACATACTAGACATTACTCAATAAAATTACGAACTGAAGCATTAAAGCTATGTATAGACATTTTATGAGTTACACATACCATAGTTAATGAGTATCAACAAATTAGTTTCATGGTTGTAAATATATAAAATGCTAACTAAAGTTTGGAAAAATGAAGAAAGTGAATGTTGATCTTGCGCCAAAATGAAAGAATTGAACTTTTACTACCAGTATAAATTGATGGATGTGCATAGCATCTACATGAATGCCTCTAAATTGAACAAATAATGGTGGGCAGTACCTCAAAGGCTTGAATTTTTTGAGGCACAAGGGCATCTTCCGTGGTGCCGAGGCCAAGTTGGCCGTTTTGATTCCGCCCCCAGCTTTAACAGAGCACAAAAACTCAATCAATAGACATTCTCAAGTTCTTCGTTGGCTAAGTTCAGAAGCACAATGAATCAGAGCCACTGGCAAAATCTTAAAACAATCAACATCCTTGCTGTATAGAAATAGTAAATGGAACATCTGGTTGCAACCCAACATCTAAACCAGTTTCAATAGTGGCTTAATTATAAAGTACAATTGTGCTAAAACTAATACACAGAAAGGAGGAAATCATTACACATAAAAACAAAAGTTGGCAGGATCAAAGCATTCACAACAAGTTACCATTAAAGCTTTCACAGCAAGTTAAAAGGAAGAACCGAAACACTATCTACCAAGAAGATAACTCTATACTCTTGTTCAACCAATGCACAATAGCATCCAATATCACCTTATTTTCTTATAACCAACCACTCTAAACATTTTGTTAACAAAATCTCAGGTGGTATCATCAAGTACCGGTTCCTGAAACTTTAAGAATACCTTCCAAATCCAGTGTTTCTTGAAATAAAAGAGCATTTTTATATATGATGTATGCAATTAGCTGGGAAAGTTGTAGGGAAAACAAGAGAACAAGAAGTATAAATTTCACAATCAAAATGATTGTAAAACTCAAATCTTCACTTTTCACTGTTCACTCCCTTTTACTTCAACCACATGGCGTACAGAAAATTCTTTGAAGAAGCAAAAAAATAAAATAAAAAAAAATAAACAGTACCTGAAACATTTCAGACCAAGGAAGGAAACTATTCATGTTTACATGCACAAAAGGAAAGATCACCAGGGCTGTGTTTTAGAGAACAGATTCACAAAGGGAATTTGAAATTGAGACTTCATTTGTTTGCAGAACAGGTATTCAGATATTAAAGGAGAAGGTTGAGTGACTTGAAAGCCTCCAATTATCGTTCTTCAAAATTAACACAACTGCTCTGATCACTAGCATTAGGTGTTTGCCACAAATGCATTCTTTATTATCAAACCCACAACCTTTGCTGCTACCCCATTGATTATTTTGAACTCAAACATTTCCAAACAACAAAAGCCAATATAAACAGATGATCCCCATCTCTTTTAATCCACAAAGTGACACTAAAATGCTTCAACAAGACACAAGAGATGTCAATAAGATTATATAGGCATAAGATTAGTATATAACCACTCTCAAACAGTCAGCTCAAGATTGCCAAATTTTCATTCCCTTTATTTAGGAATCAAAACAACACATAATGTAACACAGTATACCCATACACAACAAATAACTGTGAGATTATTACAAAATCAAAAACAAATGTATGAAGCTGACCACTTGAAGGTGGAAGAACCATTGCACTAGCTACACTCAGTTGAGTAAACAAAAACTAGCATCAATCAACTACAGAAAGAATGAGCTTGAAATTTTAGAAACAGTCCTAACCTCTGCACTTCTCCTTCCATTGTCACAGCTAGACAGTGGCTGTCCCCGCAAGCAATTTGCTTTATCCTCATGCCTTCTAACGCTTTGATAGGCTGAGGAGTGAACAAGTCACTAGAATTGCCATGACCCAGCCTCCCAAAGTCACCCCTGCAGAAAACAAGAAGTTAACTTGGGAAGCAGATCCTTAGAAGAATAAACAAATTGCTCAAGCTTCAAAATATGAAATAAATAACATAAAATATGTAAATACTATGCCTTATAAAGCATTATGACTGATAATTTGCAGACAAGTGATCATGTAACAATTTAAAAGAATTGCTGTACCATAACCCAAACAGTGACAATAATATAATTCTGTTATAAATAGAATATATTAAAAAGCATATAAGCCCACGTCACAAATTATTAATTCAGAACATAATGGTTGTATTTACTCTCACAGAAGTTACTAGAACATCTAGATATCCTTATAGGAAAGAATCTTTTTTCTATGAACATGTAGCTGTCCTTGGAGGAAAGAATCTTTTTTCTATCTTATATTTTGCTTTTACATCCAAAACCTTTGCAAATGAGCAGGGCAAGCCCTTCGATCACCTCTGAACACACTCAAGCCAAATACTGTTGAGATTGGATCCCAAGTCAGTGAATACATGAGTGGAAGCAAACTGCTACACTAGCTCTCCACCAGTGACCTTCAAAGAAAGGAAGAGCCTCCTCTAACTCCCTCTGTGGGAGTAACC
Organism: Azadirachta indica; assembly: GCA_022749755.1. Lineage (NCBI taxonomy): Eukaryota > Viridiplantae > Streptophyta > Magnoliopsida > Sapindales > Meliaceae > Azadirachta > Azadirachta indica. The sequence goes on from CM040447.1 coordinate 3,859,820, forward strand.
ATATATAGAATCTCAGCATCCATTCAAGTTTCTAAATTAGTAAACCACTAGCAAAAAATGTGTATAGTAAGAGTTTCTATATCTTCTACTCATGCCACCTCACCATTATTATATCATGTCAAACATTCATCCATCAAGATGAACACTAGATCCACATGGTATGCAAGGGACCATATCCCAAAAATTTCACTTTTGTGTTGCCATCTGCGGGAACTGCTTTGGGCTTGCTGCCGTAAATACATAACTTCTGCAGCCATTCACCTTTTTCAGCACTAAAGCCACCAATAGAATTAATTTTTGTGCTCCTACAGTGTTTTAACAATTTGTACTATCATTTAGAAGCAGAACTTCAAATAAATGCCATTGATAAAAAACCTTCAGGCTTCTATATATCTCAACTTTAGTAACAGAAAAAGCATACATGCCGTGTTCCAGGCCACAAAGAAAGTTAGATATGTCTGCCGCTCTTGACCGAATAAAGTTGCTAACACTAGTTTCAACCTTTCTGCGAGGAAGCTGTGGACCAATACTTTCCTTTCTGTTCAGCTAACTGTATTACTAAATTTAAGGTATATGCATATCCCAGTCTGACATCAAAGGAAATCAAGAAAAGAATGCAACTTAAAAATATGAGGTCATGGTATTGTTCCTATCCATGTCACTTGATGAACATCAGTTAGAGGAGATGAGAAAAATACATGAAAAAGAAAAAGAAGTATAAGAAAATGTTTGAATTTTCTGGTTCTTTGTATTGCTTCTTTATATACCTCTGGAAAATTTTCAAGTCTATTTCAAGTGGTAAAAGGTACATGCAGTAGCAAAATTTCAGGTCATTAATGAAAGTTAACTTAAGGAGAAAGGTATACGATTATCAGCTAGATGCCAGTAATGATTGGCCCCAGCCAAACCTTGCCAATGACAAATTCAAAGTGACAGACAAAAAGGATGAGACAAATTCTCACAAAAAGATAATCATGCTAACTAGTAAGTTAATTGAAAGAAACAAATTGGAATTTTCAGATAAATATAGCAAACACTTAATCTTATCATGAGTAAAGCCCTCCATGCACAACAAGGAGTGTTCCTATATACCAACACATAACAGTTCGGTTTTGAAGATCAGGAAATCCAGGGGAAGGAAATAAATGTATAAATAAGAAGAAAAGAGTCCATGCTGAATAAAAGCATCTAAAATTTGAACTTCCAGACAAGAAAATTAAAAGATAGAGAACAAACCATCCCCAACTATAAACTTCCATAGGCGACTCAGAATATGCAGTTGTATGATCAGCTCCACAAGTAACAGAAACTATTTCATGGCTGTCAAGTGCACTCAAATGAGTCGGAGAAAGTCGATCCTCAGCATCCCCATGGCCTAACTGACCATCCTCTCCTCGTCCCCAAGAGCACACAATGTTTCCAGCTGTAAATCATCAATTATTTATCAAATTAATGTGCTAGAAGTTAAAGCAATTGATGGACCGGCTACCAATGAGCAAACTCAAATGAAGGCAACTGTAGGGACTAAAGTTTAGCATAACAATAAGCTTAGTTAGTCATAGCAGTAGCCATTTGGATGAAAGCCATCCATGGAAAAATAACAATAAAACAAATTCTAGGATAACTTCAAATGTTGTATGATTCCTAACATATAATCTAAGTCACTGTTTAAAATCTGAAGGAAGAGAAAAGATTTTCTTTGCGAAACCCTAAATACACAAAAGGCACATCAACAAAACAGTATGAAAAGTAAATACTATCACTCTTGGTAACTAATTTTAGTCCACAAAAACACGAAATCATAAATTTAAATGCCCTGCAGATTAGGCAATCATCAAATAAGAACAATGCAGTAACAACTAATGGCCAGAGATGATGCCAACTATCTAGGCTCATAAGTGAAAATCGATTAAAAAAGCCAAAACTATAACTCCAAGAAAAGAGCAATTCTTAATTTCAAAAGAGAAACAAGACAAAAAAAAGAATGGGCTCCTAACCACAGTAAGAGTTAAGTAGGAACATACAGAGAAGAGCAACAGAGTGACTAGCACCAGCAGAGATGAGAAGAACACGATGAAAAGGAGTAGTAACTGTGACTTCCCTCGCAGTCACCTCTGCCATTCTTTGTTTTCTTACTTAAAAGAAGAAAATCTCTAAAGATCCTTATGTTCTTTTTTCGTTTAAGGAGAGAGAAAGAAAGCACGCAATATTCAAAGTGGGATCTTCCAGAAACACCGAAGACAAATGACAATGAATGATGATCAGAAAGCGGGGAAGAAACCTTTATAGTGATTGAGATAGCACATGTGATACACAGAATACGGAAGAGACTAGATATAAAGAGATTTACTGTACAAGAAATGGAAATGAGAAGAGAGTGGAGGGTGACAGAGGGACAGGTAGTGCAGAAACAACGGCATTGACGGCGGGCAGGGCCACCGTTGTTTACGGTTTTCACATTACTGTTGGCTTTCGGCGCTCATTCTCCACCACACACTGGTTTTTGACTACTACAGTTACAACTGCCCCTGCCCTTTCAGTTTAATGCCAAAGGTAAATCACATTCAAGACTTCCTTAGTTCAGTAAAATTTTGACAAATCCTCATGTTTCGTGAAGGACTCGGCAACAATACACTGATGTAATGCGTGGGCTAATGCTACGGCTTCTTAATTTGTATCTCGGTTTTAATCTTAAATAATACGAAGGTTACTCATCACTCTTTGTTCATCTGCAGAGCAGTTTCTCAATTTTTATTTTAATTTTTGTCTTTAAATAGTATTTATTTTTTATTTCAACGTCACAATACAGTTAAAATATAAATTTAAGTAAAATTTAAATTTTATTAATATGTTTATTTTCTTACTTTATTTATTTAAATATAGATATTAAATTATTTAATTTTATTTAAAAAAAAAAAAATTTAAGATTAATATATTGATATAATATCTTTAAAAAATCAAGAACTAATATATGAATTTGTTAATATATATAAATATTTAATAATAAATTGAGAGTATTATAGAAAAATAAAATTTTTCATTCATTAATCGGTGGTACCGTGACTTTTCATGTAAATTGATAATATCAATTAAAGGATTAAGATTTCTTTTGAATATTTTTAAATCACTATGATTAATTAATCTATTAAGCCAAATCTTCAAAACTAAAATGTTTTTCCCCTTTCGAAAATATGGTTATAAAATTCATTTAATCTTTAATATATTGAGTTTATATAATAATAAATGAAAGTACAGTTTCTCAAATCATTGATTGCCATGTGTGTATATGCATATTCCAAAGTTACAAATATAAATATAGAAATATCAATATAATAATTTAAATTTTTTATGGAATTTTATCACATTCTTCCTTAAAATTTAGATATATATTACGTGAAGAGAAAAAATAAAAATTATATTATATATTTTTCTTATAGTATTCGACACCTAATCTTAAATAGTAAATGTACTAAAATACCCTCAATTACATAAATTTGAGACGAATTTTTTCAACAGATATGGTGATGTAGCTAATTGGTATTTGTGTTTATGTGTTAGTTAATTTATTCAACTTTGTAAAGTGAGTAAAATGACTATTATACTCTTAATGATTCAAAAAAAAATCATACAAAGACTTTGCAGTACATTTTAAAATAATTCATATTTTAAAAGCAAAAAAATTCATATTTGGCACAATTATCCTTATAATTTATGTACTCCGATTATTACTGATTTATCTATATTTTATCACAATATACTAATAGGAATACAAATTCTTTACAAAAATTATTGAAAAAAGGGACATTTATTTCAATAGTTGTGTAAAAACCTAGCTTGAGGTCAGCCTTATATTGTAGTTTTACCCCTATTCTAAATTCAAAATAGATATAATTATTATGAAAAAATATGATCTGTGTTGCTTGAGAGATGGGGAAAAAGTAAAAGACATGAAAAAATAGTTTTTACTATCTCTCTCCATTATTGTTGAATATTGAAAGAGATTTTTGTATAATAAAAATTGAGTTCCAATCACTCGGTACCAATTATTCTATTTTTTAGGGTAAAGTCCTTTTAGTCTTAAAGTTTGGTATAATATTTTTGTTAGTCGTAGTGGTTTAAAAAATATGCTTAAAAACTTCAATTAATTAAAACATAATAATTATATTCTCATATAATATTAGTTATTTAAGAAAATTAACAAATAAGTTTTTAAAATTTAAGTAAATAGAATATATTAATTAATGAAATAATATTATTATTTTATGACACATTAATGATATAAATATTTATTAATATATTATGAATATATTATTTTCATTATTTTATTTATATTTTAAATATATATACATATATTTTATTTAAATTACAATATAATCATAAATATTTATTATAAATATGCAGTAAAATTAATAAATAAATTTATATATATTTTTTATTATTAAATAAATATTTATTTAAGCTTTATTTTTATTTAATTTTTAATAATTACAAATGTGTAATTCATTTTTTTATTTAATTTCTCACAAATAATTATAATACAATTATTTTATTAATATATAATTACAATAATATTTTATTTATTTAATTAATCTATTTTACATAAATTTATTATATTTTCTCAAATTTTCGAGATTTATTTGTTATTTTTTCTTAAATAACTATTATTATATGTCAATATAATTGTTATTTTTAATAAATTGAAACTTTTAAAAATATTGTTAAAACTATTAAGATTAATAAGAGTATTAAATCAAATGTTTGAGATTAAAAGAGTTTTTATCTTTTTTTTAATGGAAAAAAATAATAAATGACATCAGAGAATTAAGGATTAAATAGAGAATAAATATTATCTTATTCTTATTTTCTCATTTCTTCCATTTAATAGCACATTAAATTAGGTCAATTTATTGTCGTGCTAGAACCCAATTAGAATAAATCATATTTAAGACTTTCTAGTTTAGTAAAATTGACGATTCCTCGTGTTTCGTGAAGGACATGGCAACAATACATTGATATAATGTGTTGACTAATACCACGTCTTTCTAATTTTGTATCTCAATTATTTTAAATCTTAAATAATACGAACGTTACCCATCACTCTCACGTCATTTATGGGGCTGTTTATCTGTTTGTCTTAATTTATAATCGTCTAAATTTATTTATTTAATTAAGTATTTTTTTTAATTTGACAATAATTTCTTGACATTTTTCCTATTAAATAAAAAGTCAATTCTTTTGTGGATGAATTTGGAAAATCTGACTAAATTTTATTATATATCTTTTTATACTATATTTTCGATAAAAATAAATAAACAAATTATTCAAATTCATATATTTGAGTTTGTTTACAATTGAGACTAACGAGTATTAAATCAAGAAAAAAAAACAAATGTTACCTTAAAGTTTTTCAAATACAGCTTTTTGAAATAAATCTTTTATTCGTAGAGTTTTTATAAATAAAATTTTTAATAAAAATTTATTAATTGTTTGTTTGTTACAAATAACTTTTAGAAAAGTTTAAGTAATTAATTTAATAGAAAAATTTTTAATGTTTTATTTTTAAAAAATAATGTAAAATTTTTAAAATAAAATAATAGTATTTTATATATGAGACGATGAAGAAGTAATATTAAGAAACAATAAATAAATGCATCTTTTGTTAGTATCTAATTTATAAATATTTTGCATTATTAAACATTAGCAAGTGCTTGATTACTATTTTATCATTCATATAATTTTCCTATTTAAATGACATAAGAGAAAATAGTCAAATAAAGAATTAACGTTCCCTTATTCTCGTTTTTCCTTTATAGAGTTATGATATCTACATCATTTCTTCCATTTAATAGCACATTAAATTAGGTCAATTATAGCTCATTTAGAATTACTCTTAATTAGATTAAAGTGAGCATTAGACCGTTAAAATTTATTTTGAATATTTGATAAATTTTTAAAAAATTATTTTTGACCAAATTTTCAAGAGCATATCTTTACCCACTTTCCAAAATCTATTTTTTAAATTCAATTTTTAAAATAAAATGATGATATTTTAGATAATTTCAATTTTTAAAAAAGGTGAAGAAACTTTACTGTTAAAAATTAAAATTTTGAAATTCTTCTAGTAGAAAGAAAATAATTTTTTTAATTTTCAAAAACTCTTCTCTAATGTTAACTAAGTGACATCCAAAAATTGAAAAAAAAAATTTATTATTAAAAAAATTTTTTGGCTAATGAAAATACTAAATCAAAGGGGCACTAATTATTTTTATATATATGAGGTGATGAAGAAGTAATATTAAGTGTATTAGTAATAATAAATAAAGGAATATTTTGTTAGTATCTAATTTATAAATATTTTGCATTATTAAACATTAGCAAGTGCTTGAGTACTATTTTATCATTCATATAATTTTTCTATTTAAATGACATTAAAGAAAATAGTCAAATAAAGAATTAACGTTTCCTTATTCTCATTTTTCCTTTATAGAGTTATGATGTCTACATCATTTCTTCCATTTAATAGCACATTAAATTAGGTCAATTATAGCCCATTTAGAATTACTCTTAAATAGATTAAAGTGAGCATTGAACCGCTAAAATTTATTTTGAATATTTGATAAAATTTTTAAAAAATTGTTTTTGACCAAATTTTCAAAAGCATATCTTTACCTACTTTCCAAAATCTGTTTTTCAAATTCAATTTTATCTTCCTATGTAATTTCATATATTTGGCCCTCCATAAATTATATAATCCAAAATTAACCTTTAATAAAATTTCAAAGTCCAATTATTTAAATTATTTTCCTTTATTTCTTTTTTTTCTCTGTATAGTTTTTATTATTTGAAAATACAATTTTCTACTTCAATTACCGTTTCATTATGATTTTATGATATCATACAATTTAAAACTGAAAATCGATATTATGATAAATTTTTTATTATGATTTTATGATATAATACAATATTGGAACTATATTATTTAATAATAAATTTTTTTGTTTATAAATTATTTTATACTACATATATATTGATGGATAGGCAAATGTTTAAGTGTAACTTCTATTCAACATTATGTCCATTTGAATCATTTGTATTATTATAATATTTTAATAACAAAATTTATCAAATGGAAATAAACTGCTTTTCAAACTCGCAATACTTTTAAATATAAAACTTTTGTCAAATACTGACTCTTTTTAATGTTTATTATGTCTAAAATATAATAAAATTAAATTATTTTAAAATCCACAATAATTCCAAATTGGTATTTAAATACACCTTTTTTTTTTTTCTTTCCTACCCTAAAGTAGTTTAATCCTTTTTAATCTCAATTTCAGTGTATATACTTTTCATATTGCATAGGGCTTGAATGAATATTAAAAAAATCGCATAAAAAAGAGTTAAAAAATAAAAAATAAAGTGTAGAGTTTTAAACAAAATCATATTATGTCATGTAGATTAAATTTACAACCATTGGTTATATTAGAAATAAATTTAGATATAACTCAATCTAAAACCTATTTTAAGGGATGAGGGTGCTCAATAAACATATAAAGAAAATAGCAGTTCAATACGATAACGACGTAGAACAATTAACAGGTTATATGTACAAGCAATCCTAACTATACAGGTGTTCCCTCCAACATTTTATATTTGTCTAAAAATCTTAACCCTAAATATATTTTGCTAAACTTCCTCTTTGTGCCAAAAAATTAAAAAAAAAAAATTGATTTTCTTCTTTGCAGAAGAAGACGACTTTCCAAGAAAATGAAACTCAATAGGGTTTCCTACTCTCTCTTTTCTCTAACACACTCTGATTTATTTGTGTGGTCATTGAAGAAGTTGTTTTCTCATTAATTAATGTGGACTTTGTGTTGTATGCAAGTGGAGAAATCGAGATATATTTTTAAGACAAAGACTATATAAAGAATAGAGCTCCTGATTCTGTCTATTTTTCAATGGGGTTGAAAGGGCCCTAATCAAATTTTTTTTTTTTTTTTGGGTTTTTATTCGAGAAGTTAAAAGTAGATATAGATATATATATATATATAATTATTAATATATAGTAATTAAACAATATCTTTCTTTTTCTTATTATGCAATGTTAATTAATTAATATTTAGTGAATTTTGATAATGCCATTATTTTATTTTATTTTATTTTTCATCATTATCATTAAAATAACAATAATAACCAGGTCTAAATCTAAAGCCAGCTAGGTAATTTAGTTCACATAATATTTAAATATATTATAAGCTTTTGGAGAAAACGGCAATTTCCACGAGTTTTTGGTTAATCTTATAAGCCCCTGACTTTTGAAAAAATATTAAAATATCCCCCTAAGACACTATTCTAGACACTATTTTAGACATAAGTTTACTATTTTACTTCTTAACTGTTAAAAATATATAAAATAATTCAATTATCCTTTTTTTTACTTCATAAGAATCAATATAATTTTATTATAATATTTAAATTTAAAAACTATAATAATATTTTAATTTTTAATTATTTTTCTTTTAATTATTTATTATTTTTTTATAATATTATTATACATATTTTTTAAAATTAATCATTTTATTTAAATGGTCTATTTTAAGAAAGCTTCCTAATTGTCAATTTTTTACAACATTAATCATAAGAAAATTTTAACAACATTAATTGTAAAATCTTTTACAGCATAAAATTTGTTATAAAAAATGTTCTAGTTGTAAAAAATTAATTGTAAAATTTTACAACAAATTTTTTTACTATTAATGTTGTGAAAAATTGACAGTGGGTTTTGACAATATTAATTATACATAATTTTTTAAATAGATCATTTCAATAAAATGATCATAAATATGTATAATTAATATTATTAAAAATTAATAACAAATTTAAAGGAAAAATAATTAAAATTAAATGTTATTATAATTTTTAAATTTAAATATTATAATAAAATTATATTGATTATTACAAAATAAAAATAAAGATAATTAAATTATTTATATGTTTTCTAATAGTTTAAGGGTAAAACAATCAATTTTTGTCTAAAATAGTGTCTCATGAGGTATTTTAATATTTCTTCTAAAGTCAGGGGCAATCTAGGATTGGCCAAAAACTCGGGGATATTTCACTTTTCCCCGAAAGTGAGCGTGGCAAAACTCATCATCTCTTAAATATAATATAAAAGTTTTCAACTCAACCAAAAGTCAAAATAAAAAGACAATTAATATTATGATTTACTTTGTACTTAAACTTATATTTGTCAAATTATAAATATGCCCTTTAATATCTCAATATATCATTGAGGGTGAAATGGTCATTTTATATATAAGTGTATAGTATTTTATTTCAGGACAAAGGATAATTGGACCCCTAATTTTAAAATTAGATGTCAATCATACCCTCAAAGTGAAAATAAATGTCAATGAAATCCTTCAATTAAATTTTTTAATATTATTCACTATTCTCCTCTATAAAATAATATAAACACCCTTTTTGATAAATAAATTTATATAAATATTTCTAATTCATATTTTTAAAAAATTAGTTATAAAATATAAAAATATATTGACAAAATATACCAAAAATAAAACATAATTAAATTATTTTAGAAATTGAAAAATTAAAAGTTAATTAATTAATTTATTTTTAAATATTATATTTTAGAAATTGAAAAATATTATGTTTAAAATCAATATTTAGCTGTGTTGTATGTTTTACTAGACATTTTATTTAGATTTTAAACCTATATTTTGTATATTTTAATCTTATTAGTTGATGCATCAAGAAACAAAATATGAACTAAAACTTGTGGTAATTAAAATAAAAGTAAAATCAATATTTAAAGTTAATAAAACACTTACCAAAGATAAGAATAAAATTAAGAATTTTATTCTTTCTTGTGTACTTGTGCTATGTCCAATGAGACTACAAATGTATAATTAACTTTAGTTACAATGAGAATAAAATATAAATTTTTATAATAATCAAAGAATACAAATATAAACTAATATTACTGTCCATATTGCAAATGAAAAATAGAAGTAGTAATAGACACACTAATAGCATGAAAATAACAAAAGAATGAATCAACAAAAGAGATATCTTTTCCAAGCAATCCATTAATTTTATATCCTATAGTAAAATTAAATCACAAAGCTAATGACATGAGTAATGAGATTATAAAAAGTATGAAATAAAATTGCTTGTATGTATTAACCAAACATTAAACGTTTTAATATTTTGTTTTAAATGCTTGTACCCAAATAAAGGAAGAAAATTTAACGAAAATGACTAACACTTAGGGTAAATTTTCGGTAATAGTTACTATTTAAAATGTCTTTCAAAAAATGACCATCTCAAATTTTTTTGGACCAAAATACTCTTGTGTAAATGTGCTTGGTGGTTATTTTTGAAAATTTTTATGAAAGTATTTTGGTCCAAATTGATCATTTTTGTAATATATATATTATATGATGGTCATTTAAGAAAACCAATAATCAATATTGGTTACTGTTGAAAATTCCTCATAAAAGAAATGGAGATTATACCAACATATATATGCCTTGCGTTACTTTACAGGAAAGAATGTCTTTTAAGGACTTAGTTACATTGTTTATAGTTGAATTGTGTAGCACAATAATGAATCTTCAAATTGCTCTATGCATTAGATGCTTAGATTTTTAAAAGAATGAGGTAAGTTTACAAATTATGATGCTTTGATCTATAGAACAAAATTGAAAATTAATATAGAAATTATCCAAAGGCATAGGAAAATCATTTGTTGATTAGATTTTTTTTTAATCTTTAAATAAAACTTAGAGAAGATTTGTTAAAAAGAAAAATAGAAAAATATAAGGACTAGTAAAGCCAAAAAGGCTTACAAGAATAAAATGAAGTAGTAGAGTTAAAAAGTGGTAGAAACCATGTAATATAGCAGAATAAACTATACACAGCTCAAAATGACGTCGTCAGCATCTTTAACTGTACATAGTTACTGTACCAATAAGTAACTAAACAACTAATTTTGACCATATATACTATCTCATCATAAAAACAAAATTATTTTTAACAGCAATTTAGCATACTTGAAAAAGCTTTTTAGTAATATTAATGTTTTTCTAATAATAAAGAAAAGTGGTTAGATATGGTTTTTTTTAGTAGTATCAATGAAATAATCGAAAAAGGGTTTCATATTTGTAACACTATATTAAAGTTGTTACAAAAAATATTAGCACTAATTTTTTCGTGTAAAAAATTTATTTCACCAGCCATATTTTTGACCAATTCAATGGTCATTTAGTGGTCGAAAATATACAAAACTTCTTCATCTCTAAACTACCTTTTTTCGATAACGTAATTTTTCATGGTCGCAAATGGTATTATTAGTTTGAGTAATATTGCTAGCAATTGAAAATAAATGGTTGGAAAAACCAACTTTTCTTATAGTGATGATACATGAATAGACTTAAAAGTCGATCTCATAATGAGAGATGACATTAGCTTTCTTGATCTCTTTAAGTTAAAATTTTTCATCCATGTTTAATACTCATCCATTTACGTTTAAAGAGAATTTATCTCAAAGAAACTGCATTGGAGAATAAAAATAAATAATAAATTGGCTAGACTCTACTAGTATTTGATGGAGACTATATTAGAGCTAGTATTAGTGTGACAAGTCAATCTAAATGTAATTTTCATAAGGAAATTCCTCAACAATATTTTGTCATGATCAAATCACATAAATTAAAGATTTATAAAGAATATTAAGGTATTATTTAGCCAAATAATGATTTGATGATTTTTATTATCTCAATCTTTAAGTCCATTTACAAATTTCTCATCATTTTTGTTATCTTAATCTTCACGTACATTGACAAATTTCTTATCAATTTTACCATTCATCTTTAAAAGTTCAATAATCTAGCTAATAACATATGTTAGTTAGTCTTTTACTGCCTAAGTTTATATCATAGTTGTTTCTTTGGAATAATACATGAATGGGCTGGGATTTGTCATGATTCTCCATAACAAAAGAAGTTTAAGAAATAGATGACGATGAAAAGTTTAGGTGTCAAAGATTGAAAACAAGATGAAGTAATAGATGATTAAAATATATTGCTTAAGATGAAGTAATAGAAAGAAGAAGCTTAACTTGGCCCTAATACCATAATAAAAAATTTGTACTTTTTATTATTTATAAATAATCTACAAGTAAGGATGGTAATTTGAATTAGCGTGTCATGTTAAACAAAACTATTACATATTTAAGTCAATAGAACCAAACTAGTTTAATAATCGTGTTAATAATTAAAACCTTAACCCGACCCACATTACCTATTTGATAATTGTGGATCACCCATTTAGCATAAATTTTATATATTTTAAAATGTTTATAATATTATTTATGTAAATACTAATATATTTTATGTTAAATAACATTTAAATACTTTTTTAAATTATTAAAAATATAAGTAAACACGTTTAAAATGCAAAAAATATAGAACAAGTACATGAAGTTATAAATAAATTAATATAAAATACTTATTTAAATAGTTAATTGTATTATAAATTGATTAATGTGTCAAGACCTTTAAATTTGGGCTTGATTTAATTATTATTTATGTCATATTATTATAATTTAGTTATTAATCGTGTTATTTTAAATTAATTCAAATTTGTTAACTTTTAATCAGGTTAACGAATCGTACAAAAAATTATTATTCTTATTTATAATTTTAGTGGATGACCTTTGTATATATTTTATGAGACTGTTATCGCACTAATTATTTACAGTATAACCATAAAAAATTATCGAATAAAATCAAGACAAATATCAAACATAATAAGATTAAGAATTAAGGTAATTGATCAAACAAATCAATGTGACATCAAAAGAGTTTATCGCCAATTGCATTAATAGTGTACAAATTCATTTTTTATCACCGGAGGGACCGACGAAGTACGGTGTCCAGGACGAAGATGGATGGTCGTCTTTGCTAATAGGGGTTATTTTTGTAATTTACTAATGAACAACGATTGGATTTTAATAATAAATCAATAATGTGTAGGCCCACGTGGGCTTGATTTCAATGGGCCCGGCCCGCCGTTATACTAATGTTCACCGAACCCTATTTTCTACTCTTCTCTCTTCTCTCAAAGTTGCAACTCTTCTGCTACTGTCCTATATCCCTTGCCGTTAAACGGCGTCGTTCCTCGGCGATTACGCGACCGACCTTGCGCACGCCGCCCGCCTGCCGTTCTACAAGATTTGATTTTCTTTTTCAAGACTCACTAAGAAAGTAAATTGGTAATCGTCTCTCACTCTTTATCTCTAAGCGACCTCCTCTTCTTCCTTTCGTCGTTCGGCTGCTTCCTTTCTCGCCGTCGTTGTCCGCCGGTAATAAAGTTTATTCTTTTTTCCGTTTTTTGTTATGTTTTCATAAAACGTGATGCGATTAAATCTGATGGTTTGGTGTTAAATTTTATTGTGCAATTTAACCGCGTTGAAGCTCCGATTTTTTTTCTTTTATTTTTTTGATTTTTATTCTTGAATTTTGGCGAACCGGGTCGACTCCTAGAGCCTTTGTTTCTAAGTCGCACAATTGAAATGCTCTAAATTTGGGTTTGATGGGAAACCTGCGGGTTGGCCCGGTTTTGATTGATTCTTGCTTGGTTATGCAGCTCTATTCGATTATCAGTTGCTGTATTTTAGCCTGCGTCGGTGTTAAGAGATCTGATTGGCTGGGCTGTCTTGGTTGTTTAAATAACTGTTCTGAACATACTTTTTTTCTTACTCTAAATTTAAGAGTGATCTTGTTCTTATAAGTTGTTTGTATATCTTCTCTTGAATTAAAAATTGAACATTGTTGTTTTTTATTTTTCTTTCTCTATTTTCCTTTTCTTTGTAACTGTTCTTTCTCTCATGGAACTGTTGTTTGTCTTTTCTGCTCACGCAGGATTACTTAACAAATTCTTTTTGGAGTTTTGTTGTTATAGAAGGTGCACTTGCAAATGGAGGATTGGGGTAATGTTTGTTGCTTCAGAGTTTGATTACTTTTGCTATGGATTGTGTTAAGAGTATGATTTTGGATAGCATCAGATATGTTAGTGGTATTCTTATGAAAGGCTCGTCAGTTTCATTGAATCACATCATTTTGTTATTATGTAGTGACCAGTGTTTTAATACTGATTGATTTTGGATATATTTGCAAGACATGGGATACTAAAAGAATCTTATGTGATGCCTTACGTCCTTTCTAAAAGTAATACATTCTTCTTTAAATCAATATATTGCTTTATCATCAAAATTTTATGGTATTTCATTGTCTGTTCTGATAATTTGGTACAAATAACAAAAGAGTTAATTAATTGATAGGGAAAGTTAATGGTTTTATTTGTCTTGGTGATTGATGACTACAATTTTTATGTTAATGCTGAGTTAGTTTAGTTGATTGAGGTAAGAATTTAGTTTCGTTGCCACAGTAGCTGTTGCTAGTTGTTCGTTTGTATGTTGCTAGTTTAATTGTAGTGGTCCTATGGTTTTAAGCTCTTATATGTTCACTGGTTTTAGTCGGTGAGAAGAATAAATATATGTTGGAGACATTCACAAGTTTGTTTACTTTTGTGAATGAATACATCATGGTAAACAGAAAAAATGTTTGTAAACCTCAATATAAAAAAGATTTATAGGAGGGTCAGCAGATTTTCAGCAGCAAGCTCTACATATAGGCCTGGACAGCTCAAAACAGTTAAAGAAAAACAAAAAAAACCTCAAAATTTAGAGTTCAGGACATCAACAGGTTGCTGAGGTGAACAAAAGAAGCAAAAACGGTGTCTGAAACTCTTTTATAATCTTTATCAGAATTAGTTCATGTTGTTTATGGCTGGGCATTGATAAGACATTGTTGCCCATGGGATATAATTTGTACAAACTTCTTAGCATTAGTCATGAGGTTATTCTGATATTAGACAAATTCCATTTGTATATTATGGGTAGTGTGGTTTATCAAAATTTTTTGGCATATGGAATGACACAAGAGTAGTCACTTAAGTCTTGGGAATTCATCTTCCACTATTTATTTTGTTGGTGGTCATATCACCGCTTTATTTTCTTCCAATGCGCAATTGTTTTCCCTTTTTATATTTTTTGGTTGTAATATGTTGTAACTTGAGGGTCCTTCCTTGAGCATGATAAGTAAAGGCATTATGGTCTTGGAGATGACAATTTGGCATAATGGTTAGGACAAGATTTGGAAAAAAGGTGGGAAAATGGTTGCACTTGGTTAATCATGTTTTCCTCATCCACACATGTATGGATGGGGTAAGTTCTCTAGGGCATAGGTATGGAAAGCTATTTAAATAGGTTCTCTATCTTGTCAACACAGATACAGCTACTTTCTTTCATCCCTGATGACCCAAGAAAGAGCTGGGACAGCATGGCTGCACAGCAATTTGGTTATCTTTCTCAATCCAAAATTTAAAAGTTACCACTAAATCTAAAAGTTAGGATTTTTTAGCTACATATATAGCAATAATATTTAGGATTTTACAGGTGGATTGCTTACAAAATGTGAAACTTTTGCTGAATGAGTACAGGTTGCTGGTGGTGAAAAACAGTCAATTTTAGGATTGCCATAAAATCACATGTTCTTTTTCCACTAGATACTGTTTCTTTTAATGTTTGAGGATTGTGACTTTCTCTATTTCCTTTCATATGAGATCATTAAATTGGACTTCCCTTCCTATTTGATATGTATGATTGTTAATAATTGCATTCTGATCCTTTGATAAGTTTACTTCCCAGATTGTCAGCATTTGTAGTGGTGGAGTATGAATTGCGCTGATATTATCTAGAATTTACAGGAAAATTTTGATGCTTGGTCATTTTTCTCATTTGAACTGTAACAAAGTCCAATTTTTGCTCTTATATTAGACTTAATTTTTATTTTAAGAATATGTGTGTTTGTGTTTTAGAGGATGAGCAAATTCCACCAGTTCCTTTGAGGAAGCAGCCTAAAAGTAGATCGCTAATAATTACACTCTGGTCCTTATAAAATTTATTTCCCAGATTGTCAGCATTTATGGATTTGAGTATGCATTGAACTGGAATAGAACTCTCAGAAAAATTTGATGCTTAGTTATTTTTCCAATTTCAATTGCAATGAAGTATAGCCTTTCTATGTGTTTCAGAGGATGAGCAAATTCCACCTCTTCTTTCAAAGCATGAACCTAAAAGTAAATGGGATGATGAAGATGTTGATGAAAGTGATGTGAAGGATTCATGGGAGGATGAAGATGAACCTGCTCCGGTATGATTTCTAATTTAAGTTGATATTGTGCAGCGATTAGCTTATTCTTATTTTAACTTGTCAAATAACAAATGGAATGAAATCATTGTCTAACCAATTTTTCTTGTGAAATCCTTAAGTAGGAATGTATGG
Organism: Azadirachta indica; assembly: GCA_022749755.1. Lineage (NCBI taxonomy): Eukaryota > Viridiplantae > Streptophyta > Magnoliopsida > Sapindales > Meliaceae > Azadirachta > Azadirachta indica. The sequence goes on from CM040447.1 coordinate 3,876,250, forward strand.
GGAATGTTGAAATTGTGATGATTTAAAGACTTGCCAAGCTTCAAGGATAATCTGTTAAAAAGTATCCATTTAAAATTGGAAATAGATTTGTTTTTCATCTTACAAGAAGATGAGAATTCTTGATATTTCTTATTGAAATTGTGTAGCATCAGGTTATGAGAATTCTTGATATTTCTTTTTGAAATTGTGTAGCATCGGGTTCATATGTGTGTTATAGGGGTATCTTTTGTGAAACTTCGGTCATGGTTAACCGTTTTTAACTTTTGATGGGATGCATTGATCATAATTTATTTTGTTGGAATCTTTATGCGTATGGCTTCTGCTCTGTTGTCTGATTTCTCCCTCTTTGCTTCCTCTCTTACTCCCATCTGCACTTGAATTTGAATTCTTATCAGAGTTTGATTGGTGAACAGCTTGAGCCTGTTCTTTCTCAAATCATGTAATTTTTTTTATGTTTCATCAGATGTTTCTTTTCACTTTTTCTAACTAATTTTGACTTTGTTGACGTGCCTTATTCTACAAATTATGAATTCTTGATGTTTATTATCAGCTAATTTTGACTTTGTTGACAAAGTTTAAGCATTCTGTTACATGTAATGTATGATAACATAAAATAATTGCTATCTTTAGTTGGTTGGCTGAGACTTTTTCACTGGTGCAAAATGACATATAGTTAATTGTACATTACAGTCTGGACATAAAATATTTTATATATTAAGTGGTGGAAAAATAGGTGTGAAGATATTGGATGGAGAGAATATCCTTGATGCTTTAAACTAACTAAATTGTTCTCGTGTTATTTGATTTGTGTTTAAGATTATGCTTTGTGTGGAGATGTGTTGAATTTGTGTCTAATAATGTTTGTTTTTTGGGTGCTTACATTTCATTTCACATGCCATGCAAATTCCCTAAGGGGCTCTACTATTTTCCCATATTGATTAAGAGAGGTCTTGGTAGGCATCTGGTAAATTACCCAAAATTTAAGACCAATTTCTTAATGTTGAAAAGGAAATGGATGATGCATCCTGTATTAGTGTTTCATTGCTTATCAAACACATTCAGTATATGAATAAGATTGTCTTTGATTCTTAGAACAATTGTTAATATTCTAAACAACTTTCTTCTGGTAAAGAGTAAGAATATTATTGGTTGTAAGAATTAGTAAAAAAGTGTTTTCTTTTTTTTTCCTGCAGATGTTTTAATTATGTCTTTAGTAACCTGTATCAAAAGTTCTTGCTGTGATGAACTGTGACAATGTGTAATCATAGAATCAAAAGCTAATATTTCTTAGCTATCTGTTTTCTGTAATAAAAAATCGCTGATATTGTTATCTAAAGATGCATTTATTTTGTACAATATGCCTTGGGTAATCAGGTTCTCCTTGTTAATATTTCATTTGCAATTGGATCAGGCACCTCCAGTAAAACCTCCAGAAAAGGCTGCAAGTAAACCTGCTTCAAAAGCTCCTGTAAAGAAAGGAAAAACTGCTGAGGTAGAGAAAGAGGAATTAGATCCTGTAGCTGAGAAACTTCGTCAGCAAAGGTAAAAGTTTAATGTTTTCAATTTGAGACACACACACACACACACACACACATGGCCCTGTGGGCGTAGCTCGGGTGATTTAGGGCATGCTTGACACTCCTAGGCCATCTCAAGTTTTGAGTAACAATAGGGATAAAGGTTTGGTGTCTCGTGGGTGAGGTTCTTCACACAAAATCAAAAGTAAAAATTTTTTTATTATCAACTCATGCCAATTAGAGTTAGTTGCCTTCTCTAATAACAGGAAATATTTTTCTTGGCCTTCTGGAATCATGCATAAGGTTTGGTGTCTTGTGGGTGAGGTTTCTCACACCTGATCAAAAGTAAAAATTTTCATATTATCAACTCATGCCAATTAGAGTTAGTTGCCTTCTCTAATAACAGGAAATATTTTTCTTGGCCTTCTGGAATCATGCATAAGTGTGCCAACACACACATGCTGTATATTGAGGCAAAAATTATATCTTCGAAATTGGAGCCTTGTCTTTTCATTTTAGTTTATTTAGAGTGATTTCTATTAGGTTTAGATCCCCTTTGTCCTTTTCTGTATAATTTTTTAATGCATAAATAATGTTGCTGCATCAATTAATTTATTCAGTAAAACTGATTGACTCAAAATCCTTTTCTACTGGCATATGCAATTTGTATTTCATTTTTATATGTTCAATGAGGAGCTTTAGATATGTTATTAATTGTTCTTGACATAGAAAGAATCTGTCTAGTCTGGTGATGAAATAGAACGTGAGTTGAAAATGTTTAAAGTTGGCTGTTCTGCAAGCTTGTTTTCCTGGTGTTATGATGCTGACAATAATTACAGATGATGCATATATATTTAGAATTATGGTGGTGTCTCAAAAAGATCAATCCTGGTGCTGCAATATTCTAGGACAGCCAAGTTTGTTGTTTTCTTGGTGGAGAATAGTAATGCATAGATACTGGGTTATGGGATAACATTCATTTTCTTGCTTCTCTTTGGGCGTCAATTGATAGGATTTTGAAGACACTCCTCTCTTCATCAATCTTAATTAGAAAGGGATCTTTGGTTGACTTCCTTTTTGGGGGGTTCAATTTTGCTTATTGAGGCTCACTTCCAATTTTTTTTCTTTTTCTGTTATAAATTTCAGGAGCATAAACTTTTTTGAGCATAGATCTATTGATTTCAAATTGAATATTCAATACGTGCCATTTGTAGGCTGCTTTGAGTGATACCAATACAAACTTTTTCATGCAAATTGATGTGGCTCTATTATGTGATTGCATCATTTGTTCATAGTATTTATTCTCATGTATTTCATTGACTTTTGTTCTTTCTTTATCCAATACTTCCATCCCCTGTTAGTCTGTAAGGTAGTTCATTGGAAGAGTTTGTATGTCTGGTATTTATTCGTAGCTTTCACAGTTGGTGAAGAATCTATTTATTCTTGTCAAATTATTTTTCACCGCGTTTAATGAAAATAAACTCTATATGTCTATCTTTTAGTTGGATTGTCTTCTGCTTATGCAAGGTGTTCTTACAAAACTTATCTTGTAATTATAGGCTAGTGGAAGAAGCAGATTACAAGTCCACTAAAGAACTATTTGCTAAGAGTGGTGACGACAAGACCCTTGATAATTTCATTCCCAAGTCTGAGAGTGACTTCATGGAATATGCAGAGCTCATTTCTCATAAGCTTCGGCCATATGAGGTGTGTTGAACTATTCTCGTCTTTTTGTCTTGACTAAGACTTGCAGTGTTCTGATTTGCTTAGTTTATTCTTATATGCAGAAAAGCTTTCACTATATAGGTCTACTGAAGACATTAATGAGATTGTCAATGACTTCTTTGAAAGCAGCAGATGCAAAAGAGGTTGCGTCTTCCATTACAGCAATTGCAAATGAAAAGTTAAAAGCAGAGAAAGAAGCAAATGCTGGTAAAAAGAAAACAGGTAATCATTTCTTTTTTCAGTTGCTTGCTGTTATGTAATATTAGGTTAACTGAACATGGTTTCTGAAACCTGGATAAGCCTGACAAACGATCTCTTTTTTACATTGAATCTTTGCTAACATCAGCATTCATCTACTGGTCGTCCTACACAAATCATTTCTTGAATTGCTCTCTCTCTTCTGCAGGTGGGAAGAAAAAACAGCTTCATGTTGATAGGCCAGATGATGATTTGGTTAATGCTGCTGGTTATGACGCACTTGATGACTACGATTTTATGTGAATTTCTTGGTATAATCCACTTTCTCTAATGTTACATCCCAAATACATCGGACGATACTCCTCCCCAACTCTGAAGGACCAAAAAAAAAAAAAAAAAAAAAAGAATCCCATGGCATCTATTTTCTTTCTCCCTATTCACCGAAAATTTGTTTTAGCGAGCATTATTATTATAATGTGAAGAACAACAGAACAAAGGAACCGATGTTGTCAAACCTTTTTCAGTGGGTTTATAGGATTGAAGTAGCTATTTTACTGTGAGATTCACCGGTGCTGGTCTGGTCTTGGTCAGGTCTGTTTTGTTTCATGTTGAGAAAATTTGAATACACCTACCTTTTTGTTGATGGAAATTATTCAGCTTAAATACATTGTTTACATCTTATCTATCAGATTGGGTTTGATTGTATGACAAGAGAATGAATAAAGTTTTGCCTATGGGATACGTTTGTAACTTTTGGTTTTTTTTGTCGTTTGAAGCCTAATTTCGGTCAAATTAGGAGTCGGCAAATTTGTGATAGATTTGTCCTGCTAGGCTAAGCCTAGTGTTTCTCCCAACCAAGATTTGTTTGACATGAGACACTTGATCAGATTTCTGAGAACATGATATCATGAAAAGCTTAGATTATTAACACTTTATTTGTCTATTCTGTTGAACACTTTTGTAACAGATTCAATTCATCTCGTTATCAAAAAAGATTCGATCCATCCCTTGATCAGAATACAGTTATAAAGAAAAATCAAGGTTTAATTATATATACCTAGAAATTCTTGGGTGCATGTTTTAAGATATGAATATAGTGATGCAATTTAGATTTATTATTTATTTCTATATTCATTGAGAATAATTTTTATTATTTTTGTTTTGAAAGAATTTAGTCGAAATATTTAGGGTAAATAAAGCCTTCCACCAAGTGCTTTGTAAATGGTTGAAATAGTAAATTACGATATGATTTACTCAATGTGAGGGTGGGTTTGTTTTTTATTTGAAACTTGAATAGATTTGAAATATGAATAATATGAATAGATAAATGTGAAGTATTAGTAAATATAGTTATATAAATTTGAATAATATATTTATTCTTTATTTATTATATTTGAATATAAATATTTTAAAATTTATTTATTTATTTTATAATTTTTTTTACGTAATTTTTATGTTATTGTAAGTTATTGAATTTATACACATTTAACAGTGAAAATTGTATTTAACATATGTATTAATCATAAATATATTAATTATACATTAATTATACAATTAAATACAATTTAAACTGTTGAATGTTTAAATTTAACAATTTATAATTGATATAAAAAATTATGTAAAAAAAATGGGTTATTGATCTTTAGTCATATATATATATATAAATAAATACATTTTATAACATATAAAGAAATAAATAAATTTTATAAAGATATTTTAGTTTATATTTGAGACTTGAGTTTTAAGTTAAAAATCTTAATTTATTTTATTTGGACATAGTTATTAAGTTTTGAATATTACATTAGAAAAAAAAATGATTTAAAATATCTGAACAACTAAACCTGAATTATATTTACACTTTAAACTAAAAAAATAAATAGAAACTTAATATTATAGACTTGGAGAAAAAGTAGGGTTAAAAAAATTAAAAGGTCTAAATTGTTAATATTGAGAAACATTTGATGTTTTGTTATTCTACCAAAGTTTACTGACGAAAATGTTGTTATCCTATTCAAATTTGATTGGTTTTTTCTAATTTTTATCATTGGATTTAGATGTGTACCACGATTTTTTACAATTATAATCGAATTTTATTATAAGAATAAGAATTTCTTTTAAATAATGTATGTGTTTGTCGAAGGCCAGATTGATAGCTCTTATTCCTAGCGTTTGTTTTGTTTAGACAAATCCTATCAATAATGATAAGTTAAAGAGTTGATCCATCACAATTACAATTGATTTGTTAAATAATGTAACTAGTTTTAATTAACTATATTAAAAAAATTATAATTAATTAATTAATTAATTCAAAGTTTAACACAATTGCTTTAAACAACTTCATTTAACTTACTACTTTTTAAAGGGATATTATCAGTTTTCTCTCTTAAGATGTCATATCATCACTTAGATGGTCAAGATTGAAAAATAGGCAAACTCACCCACTCTCCAACGGCTTTCTATTAGTGTGCTTAGTAGAGATAAGTGAAGTTACCCAATTGTCTTTGAAAAGCAAGTTAAAAGTTCAAATGTTTTATTACAGTATGAATTGCACAATGCGAACTGAAATGAAAACGGTGAGAACGAAAAAAAAAACTAAAACAGACATTAATTGACTTTCACAAAGAAAAAAAAATATTTAAGACTGTTAGAGGCCTCAATGGTGAAAAAAAAAAGCACAAAACTTGCCTTATAAAACACCTTTCATATGAGCTTCAGCATATATATTAACCCTTATCTATAATCACAACTTAAAACTCCAAAGCTTAGAAAGAAAAATGATGGGATCTTCCACAAGTGCAAAGAGTAGTACCAATGGAGGTATGATGTGTATGCATAATAGGCAATGTATGAGCAGAGAGAGAGAGAGCAGTAATCAGAGTTTTTGAAAGTGATAGAAATCCTAACAAAATTTAGTTTGTGTGCCAAACCAAGAAATGTTCTTTTTTTGAGTGGTGGAAACCAAGTGAAGATGAATATAGGCCAAACAATAGACAAAACTACAATGATGATAACTTGGATAGGTTGGTGGAGAATGTGAAACAAATCTACAACAAGTTGATGTTGATTACAAAGAATATGCAGAATTATAGAGAAGGGCAAAATGGAATGAAGATGGTAGTGTTAATGAATGTTTTATTTTTCTTGGCCTCAATATGTAATTTGATGGTAGCCACAATAGTTAGGAAATTAGTAAATGTAAACCTTAAATGTTTATGTATTGCTACTAATGCAATGGTCATGCACTTTATCATGGGATGCTCCTAATGCAGATTCCAACGTTAACACAATGCACAACTTAAACACTTCAAAATATAAGACTTGCAAATTCACCTATCACAATTCAAACATTCTTTTTAATATGGACTCCTCAATCAACACTTCAACATTTCAAATATTCTCCATTCACAAACTACAAACACAACAGTCCCAAACTGATGCTAACAACTTCAATCTCAACAGTCAAAGTCCTTCCAACAGCCACGACAATATTAACACAAGATTCAAAGTTAAAAGAATCTAACCTCAGTTATGAAGTACAATAATAGCTTAAAAGAGCAATAAAGTTCATGTGTAAAGTAAGTTACATTGTCTTCTTAGATACAATAATGTCATTGCAACATAGGCCACAAAATAATACATCCAACTAATGCCAAATAAATTGCAGAAAATCAAGCAAGGTAGTGATAAATGTGCTTGCTTTACTTTTTGTAGTTTCTAGAAATATTGATCTTATTCAATACAAGCCAAAAAGTAAGAATTAATAGTGACATATACATAAAATTATTTACCCTACACAAACATTAACAACAACATTTTCTTCCTTCACTTTAATTCAATTGCAGTTATATAAACTCACTGCCAAAAAGTTGAAATAAAAAATCAAACATGTTGTGTATTCACTTTTGTCTTCTGAGTGAGTTCTCCTAATAAAAGGTCACCTGATTAAAATTAAGTTGGCAAAGTCAAGCAAAATTAGCAAATCATGCATTTCATAAAGTCAACATTATCACCTAAACCATGCTTTGAGGTACCCCCAACATATTTAATCCTTTCTTGACCTAACAAAATGATTTGTAAATGTTTAGTTAATTATAGTTTAATATAATGTTGTTGAAAATAGATGTAAGTGTTGTAAAGAATATTAAAAGCAAACTTGTTTCCTCTGCCTAAATGTTTTCTTCCTTTTGACAGATCCTTTCCTTGTTGCTGATAGCAAATCCTTTAATTGTGTCCCAACTCTTTACAAACATTACATCTAACTGCCATACTTCTCTTTGTAGATGTAACAGGTGTACCAACTTGTCTTCTTCTACTTATCTTAGTCTTACAAGCTCGTCTTTGCACAAGAGGTGGCTTCAACTCTTCTATGTTGTCAAGTTTAGGCCATAGAGATTCATCTGGAATGGATGTTATTCTTGGACCATATGTCTCAGGTAATACTCTTGAGTCAAAAAATAATGCACATAATTACCAGCCAGCATGCTTATGTAATTTAACATCTTTATTGTATGTTTGTATGGATACCTAAAAAGTTGCCAAGTTCTACAACCATAATTTTTGTTGCTAAAGTTGACAACATAATGAGCTGTCCCTTTTAACACCTTATAAACTGGTAAAAGGCCATCAATGATGTTTGAGAACCTGTTATTCTTATTTGCCTCAACCATCTTCTTAAATATTAAAGGGATAAGTGAAGGCCATAAAATAGCCTTTTAAAACCTATTTTTCATCTTTTTCATTACTTTCCTTCTTATCTCCTCAAGCATGGTCAGAATAGGCATGCTCTTATGCCTGTTAATCTAGCCATTAAATGATTTAGTTGTGTTGTGATCACATTTGATTGTTGGATCAAATGCCTATCTTGACTAATGTAGTGCACCAATCTTCTACAGCCATTGACGAGCATCTTTAACATGGAGCCCAATTTCATACATTGCACTGTTGAAATTCCTCACATTCGTGCTATTAGTTGCCTTCTAGAATAGCATTTTCAATAACATACCAGACCACTTTTGTTTGAAATTGGTATATATATATCTTGCACAAAATTTGTTTGGTGCTAAAGAAAAGTGTTCAATAACCTCTTCCATCACTCTTTTTTTTCCATTTGACATGAAAGACATGCCCATCCCATTTGCCTTACCAATTTGATCATACAAGTGATGTAAAACCAGGATCAGATGCTGTTGTTCTTTTCTTCACAGACACCATAAGCAACAAGGTAAATTCCACTATTAGTATCCATCTCTATAGTTGTTAACAACACCCCATCGTATAGGCCCTTCAAGTGAGCACCATTTAGTCTAAGAAATAACCTATAACCAACCACTAATTCTACCCTTTGAGCTTCAAAGCATATAAAAATTCTCTTGAAGTGTAGTGTTTTTGTAAGAGGACTCTTGTTAATTCAATGACAACTGTTGAACTAGGCTTTTCATCAATATATTGTTGTACTTATGCATCTTGGTATATACAACCATATGATCACTGCTTACGCTACTGATTGCTTTTTGTTTTACCTTATACAGCCTCAAGCTTGAGCATTCTACCCTATATTTCCTCTTTAACTCATCAGCTATGATACGAATAGGAATGTCAAGTGTTGCCCGAAGCATTGCTGTAAACTTGTTGCCAATCCAAGTTGAAGTAGCTTCTTTAACCCTTGTCTGCCTCTTACATGTATGTTCATCATTCAATATCTTTATCTTATATGTTAATCTATTGAATGCTAGAGAAGCATAGATTCTCCAAGAATAGCCTTATTAAGAACATATTGCCATAACCTTTGATTTTTTATTTTTCAATCTTTTCAAGCTGAATTCTTGCTGAATTGTATATTCCTTCAAAATAGACCTGAACTGATTAACATCATTAAATAATTGACCTCTGCACAACATTATACTACTACTAGAAAATGTACTACTACTTCCTCTCTTGATTGAATTCTAATATCGGTTGTAAGCATCACATCATCATTTGAGTCTTCAGAGATAGACCATTAACTACTCCTACTATGGTGACGAACATCAGACCACATTCTTTTAATTGAACTATTTGAACTAGCATCATTGTCAGTAGTAATGCTATATTAAGAGTCATATGAGTTGATTTGATGGTCTATGAAATGACCAATATCATCAGCTTTATCAATAGCTTCATCATCGCCCTCAGTATCAATATCATAAGCTAAAGCTTTTACCCCATGTTCAATACCATCTTAATCACCTTCATCAACTCTTATACCAAAACCACTGCCAATACATGTATCATCCTCATTCTTACCTAAGTTAACATAAGTAAACTCTTTATTGTTGGTACTATCACCACTATCTTGACTTATAACTCTACCTACAACAGAATCACTGCCAATAAACTGGTCAACACATCTGTTGGTGTTATCACCACCATCTTTACCCCCAATTCTACCCTGAATAGAATCACCACTGACAAGGTTAACACCTTTGTTTTCAGTATAGCCAACATAGTCACTTAACTCATCTTCATCACTCTTATGTCTATTGGTAGCATAATCAACCTTTGAAGATAACGTATCTTCACCTAATTCGTCAAACAATGAGATAATATGACGTAATTCACCACAATTACTAATTTGACACACCTCATTATCTCTAAGAAGCTTAACATATATTCTAACCTCATCTATAGACCTTATCTTCATTCTATATACTTCTCCCAATTTCTTAACTAAATCACTCAAAGTGAAAGTATTAGAATCTACTTCACCAAAGTTATACTCATTTCCCAACACAATTACTACTATCTTAATAGACATGCTACCAATTTGTTGGACAAAATGACCAAAAAAATCAATATTGTTAATCACATGTCAGCAGAATCGGTAGAAAAATCGTATTTTGAATATAAAAGAAAAATCAAGTTTCTTAGTAGCTGTTTACACTGAAAGTGAGCAAAGAAAATAATATTTTCAATCACAAAATAAAACTACCATTTATCAATGATTACATAATTTCAATGAGCAAAGAACTGAGTGCATACATATCACACAACATTTAACTAAGTATATACAACTCAATAATACAAACAGAATACCAAGCAAAATGACACATGCATACCCACAAAAAGAAAATACACTTTAGTAGCACATGCAATGGAATTCATAACAGAAAAATACAATCATTTACCAACAACAAATTAAAGTAATAAACATTCATAAATCATAGACAGAAATTTTATAGTAACAACAAAATTTTTATGCTTAATAGCATCTTTACCACCAAATCTAAACCAAATACCACAACAACAACAACAAAAGACATAAGAAAATAAACATTCACAAATATGAACCCTCTCAACTAGAAATGCACATTAACAAATTACAAAACCTAAAACCAAAAATCCACATACATAACACATGCAGACCCATTAAACGAAAAAAAAGTATATTGTATAGCACATACAAAGGACATAGAATGGGAAAATAGAGCAATTTATCAATAGCAATGCACATGAATTTCCATTCATGATAAAAATTAAAGCAAACCCATTCACTAACCACATATAGTAATAACATATTACCAGCAAATGAATAAAATGAATAGCATATATACCATGAAAATCTAACCCAAAAACACAACCACAGACAAAAAATAATGTAAGACAATAGACATTCACTAATACAAACCTTCTTAAAGCAACAAAAAATAACAAAACTTAACAAAAAACCAAAATCCATATACATAACACATGTATAGCCAAAAATTGACAGCATTTTAGTATTCACTCATAAAATTGATCTAAACAACACATACACATCAACAAAATCAAACAAAATTTATCATTAACTAACAAATACCCATTTATATATCGCATGCAAATCAACATATGGCGCAACAAAAACCACGCTAATATTCCTAGTGCATCGATTAATCATCCAATCAAGGCATAATCTCAAGATGAACTCACCTAAATCAAATAAATAATGGTTTTTTTTTACTTACTTGTATACAGAGAAGGTTTTTTGCACCAATGATCTGTAACATCAGGAGGTTGTGTCAATTTTATACCCACACTCAACCCACTGTACATATTTTGCGCTGAATCTAGCCATCAAAATCGTACTTGCACCCCTCGAATCTACCTCTAACATCCTCGATCTTTGTTGTGATAGAGAGATTTGACATATTTTTAGCCGTCGTTCCATTATTCTCTCTCGATTAAAGTTGCTGGTGACGCAAAAATGAAAAAAAAATGGGTTTCACTATCTTCTTTGGTAATCTATGCACAAAACACAAAGCCTATTGTCATATTTTAAATTTTTCTAATGTATATTTACTTTTTGGACCTTATCTCCTTTAAGCACACTAACAGGGAGCCGTTTGAGAGGGAATGAGTTTGCCTATTTTCCAATCTGAGTCATCTGAGTGATAATATATAATACCTCAGGGAAGAAAATTGATAATATCCCATTTTTAAATAATAAATATTATCAATTTTTATAGGATTAGAAGTAGGCAAATTTTTGATAGATTTGTCCCTGTTAGGCTAAGCTAGTGCTCTTCCAACCAAGATTTGTTTGACACGAGACAATTATCAGATTTTTTAAGAACATGATGTCATGAAAGGTTTAGATTATTAACACTTTTTTTGGTCTATTTGGTTTAATAATTGTAAATTCATCTCTTTATCAAAAAGATTCGATCCATCTCTTTATCAAAAAATAGTTATAGAGTAAAAGAAATTAAGGTTTAATCATATATACCTAGATATGAATATAGAATGTTTTTATTGATGAAATTTAGATTTATTATTTATTTATGTGTCAAGTGAGAATAATTTTAATTATTTTTATTTTGAAAGAATTTACTCAAAATATTTAGTGAAAATAAATCCTTCCATCCAGTGTTTTAAGTGGTTGAAATAGCAAATTAAGATATAATTTACTCAATCTTAGGGTGGGTTTGTTTTTTATTTGAAACTTGAATAGATTTGAAATATTAATAATAAGGATATATAAATATGAAATATAGATATATAAATTTAAATAATATATTTATTCTTTGTTTATTACATCGAATATAGTTACTTGAAAATTTATTTATTTATTTAGATAAATTTATTTATTTATTTATTTAATGGTCCTTTTTTTTTATAGAATTTTTTACATTGTTATAAATTGTTGAATTTACACACATCCAAAAGTTGAGATTATATATGATATATACATTAATTATGGATACATTAATTATATATTAGTTATATGATTAGATATAATATCAACCGTTGAATGTGTTTAAATCTAACGACGTATAATTGATGTAAAAAATTATATAAAAAAAGGAGCCATTAATCCTTCCTCATATATATGAAACTAAATACATTTTATAAGTACAATATATAAAGAAATAAATAAATTTTATATGGGTATTTTAGTTTATATTTGAGACTTTAGTTTTAAGTTAAAAATTTGAAGTTATTTTACTCGGACATAATTATTAAGTTTTGAATGTTAAATTAGAAGAAAAACACTTTAAAATATCTAATTAACTAAAATTAAACTATATTTAAGCTTTAAACTAAAACAGTAAATAGAAACTTAATATGGTAGACTCGGAGTAAAAAGTTGGGCTAGAGAACAAAAGGATAAGGACTGAATTGTTAATATTGAGAAATATTTAATGTTTTGTTATTTTACCAAAGTTTAAGGATGAAAATGTTGTTATCCTATTCAAATTTGATGGTTTTTGTCTACTTTTTATAATTGGATCTACACATGTACCACAATTTGGAATATACATTTATAATCGAATTATAATATAAGAATTAGAATTTCTTTTAAATGATGTATATGTTTGTCAAAGGCCTAGATTGATAGCTTCTAGGCCTAGTGTTTGTTTTGTTGGGACATATCCTATCAACAATAATAAGTCAAGAGTTGACCCATCACAATTACAATTGACTTGTTGAATAATGTAACTAATCTTAATTATTTATTTATTTATTTCAAGTTCAACACAACTACTTTGAACAACTTTATTTTAAGTTAGTATTTTTTAAATAATAAATTTATATTTTTTTAATATTATAAATTTATTTATTATTTATAATCTACTCGTAATTAAAAGAAATTCTATTAGTAATATTAAAAAATACAAATATTATTATAATACACCCAATAATTAAGAGTTTGTTTTCAATTAGAAAGAGATTTGTTTACCCTCAATAAAAGAGAGAGGTTTGTTTAAAAATTTTTGAAAAATAAAGTAAAAATTTCACTGACTATAACTAGTGGGATTTGAACTCACCAGGGGATGAGTTCGGTTGACTAGCATGCCAAAGAGCTTATGGCAATAATAAATTTATATTGAAATCAATAAAATAATCAATATCTTCTAGTTAACAAGACACGTTGTACTATTTCATTTGTTTTGGGTGACTAACAAAACTTTTCGCATTTTGTTATGTGGCTAAAAAGAATATATGTATATTAAGAGGCTATTTTGATGGATGCTTTCTTCACTTTTAAAATAGAAGATTTTATTATTATTATTTTTTTATATCACATTAAACTTTACAAATGTTACATATTTCATAATTAACTTTTAAAAGTTTTCTAGGGTACAAAAGGTAATATTGGAGACTTTAGAAAGTGACGAAAGGGAAAAGTTAATTGATATAATACGTGAGTTCACTTGGATTTAAGTTGAACTCATGTTTTATTTGCAAAAGAATTTACTGAACTCACAACAAAAATGCATGTAATTAATTAAAGATAACGGATCATTAGTTGGTTAATTTTACATAATTTTTTATATTATTTATATACTATTAATTTAAGTATTTTTAATGGTTAAAATTAAATATAACCTATATAATTAATATATAATTCATGTATCATCATTTCTGCAAATGTAAAATATATATCAACAGTTTAAAAGTACGTAAATTCAAATGATATATAAATAATATAAAAAATTGTCTAAAATTAATAGGTTGCTGATATGTTTCTTTAATTAAAATATTTAAATATAATATAAAAATGAGAGAAAATTAACAATTTACGTAACATTTATATAGAAACAAAATTTAATAATGTTTCTATATTTCTAATAATTAATTTTTTAAAAAATTTAACAGGCTGACAAACCAGTAATATGGTGCATTGTGACTAGAATTTAAAGTTAGTTTGAGATTTTGTACGTTTAAATAAATTTGATTGTTTGAATGCTATAATAACATAAATGACCAAAAATACATAATAATGAATTAAAATGAATTTAAGATAAGTGTCTATTAAAATTATTTACAGCAAAAGATTTAAAATTATTTAAAGCAAAAGATATAAGCTTAAATTATATTTTCAAAAAATAAATAAAGAAGTAGAAAAGTAATAAAAAAATTATTTCTATTTTAACATTTTTATATTGTAATTAAAATTAAAAATTATTTTAGGGTTAATTTTTGGTTTTTATATTTTAAACTTAAGATATTTTGGTGTTATATTTAAAGATAAAAATTTTTTTTCAAGATCATAATTTGAAAAATAATTCCTTCCCCTACTCGTCAAAATTTGCTGTAAAATGAAATAATTTTAGAAAAATTTTATCAAATGTCTAAAATATGCTCTTGGCCAATCAAAATTTATCTATTTTAACAGTAATGTTGAACAACCTTTAAATAAGTTTACAAATTATAGACAACTTTTAACAATTAGGCATGACACGAATACAAAAAATATAAAAAGGAGATATTGAGTTTTATGGGTACGATTGGTCGTTTACCACTTCTATTTTAAAATAACATAATTTTAAAAATATCTAAAATTTAGAAAACATGAATTATTCATTAATAATTAAAAAAGAAAGATTTATTGATGTACAAAAAGAGATTTAACCAATTATGTTAACTTTTTATATTTCAAAATAAAAATTGTCCATGTAACAAAATGCTGTTTAAAATTGACCAATATCATTTTTTTGGATAAAAATACCGCTGACAATCACTTTTAACAAAATTCGACTTTTTTTACTAACTTCAAAGTGCAATTTGAACTAACTTGATTGTTTAATATTCTACTAACTTGGAAGTCTAATATCCTATTAACTTGAAAGTCTAATATGAACTAGTTCAAAAGTGCAAATTACAATTAACTTGAGAATACAAAGTACAATTAACTCGAAAGTATAAATTTCCGTTAATTCAAAAATAAAATTTGCTTGAAAGTATGATCACTCAAAAGTATTGTCTAACTTTACTTTCGAGCGAGCAGATTATTAGGGTTTCGAGTTAAAAAAAATACACAATTTTGAATTATACGACATTAAAAAATTGTTAATAACTCGACCATTGTTGATGCTTGAAGATGGAGGAATGGAAGAAGAAAGTGAAGATTACATAATTTAATCATTTGGAGTATTTTGGTCTTGATTCAAGGTCTTAAGCCTCCTCACTTTTAAATAACATTTTGTTTTGTAATCACCATTAATTTTGTGATATACAAATTAGTCAATTTTCTTTTTTGTTAATTTCCGTACGAAAGGTTACCCACGGGGAACGCAACACTTTTTCGAATTAGTTTTGCTTGCACGGCATAATGGTGTGAAACGACTCGATAGTGACAATATATTTAAAGTAATAATTACATTTACATCTCTAACTTTTATCAAAATAATAAACCATGATATAACTTTTTCTATTTTAACCCTTAATCCATTATTTCACTCTAATACAAGGCATTTTAGGGGTTAGTTTGATATATTTTTTCAAGTAAAGCTTTTTGTAATAAACCTTTTACAAATACAATTTTTATAGATAAAAATTTATTAATTATTTAATTATTACAAATAAAAATAACAAAAGTTTTAAGACTATTTTATAAGAAAATAATAAAAAATATTTTAAAATTACATAAGAGTATTTTAAATAATTTAATTTTTAAAAACAATCTCAAAAACCCTAATGTTACAAAATTTAAAATTTGAACTAAAAGAATGACTTTTTTAATTCTAATATTTTTTTTTCTATTATCAACCAAACAATAGCGAAAAAAATTTAAAATTAGTTTTAACATTAAAGAAAATATTTTAAACCAATAAAAAAAATTAAATAAGAGAAGCACTTAATACAAAAGACTTGACTTAACGTACTCGTTCGAAACTAAAAGACCTAATTTATTATTTCATCTAATTTTAGGGACGAAGGCATAAATAAAAAGAAAAAGGCCGACAATTTCAATTATCTCTCAAATATGACTTAGTGGATCACTAAAAAGTAAACACTTTGATAGTGGGGACCTTTATTATTATTTCATTTCATATCATATCATGTCCCAACCAATAATAAAACAATTACCCATTATTCTCTGGCATATTACCATCTAAATTCTTTAATTTTTATAATTTTATATTTTACACAATATAATATAATTTAATATAATAGAAAAATCAGAATTTTATCTTAATACAGGTGACTGTATTTATATCGTATAAAAAAAATATATATTTTAAATTAATTTAAGCCCGATTCATTTAATAATTGTGTCAATAACTAAAATCTCAATATGACATATTTATTATACCAGTTACATATTTAATAATCATGTCACCTATTTAATATATATATTTTTTATATATTTTAATATACATATTCTAAATAATATTATTAACGTGAATGCTAATAAATTTTATTTTAAATAGTATTAAATATTTTTTAAAATATTAAAATTATAATTAAACATTTTGAAAATATAAAAATGATATATTAAATTAAAAATAAGTTAGTTTAAAATAAATATTTAAATTAACTTTTCATGTTATGAACGGATTCATATATCATAAATTTAAACTCGTAATTTTATTATTAATTATATTAATTATTATTACTTATTTATTCATTATGTTATTTTAAGTTAACTTAAATATAATAATTTCATATCATATTATCTCGAATGGACAGTTTCTCAGAAATTACCAACCGTTGATTAATAAAGTCTAGCTTTAATTATAGTACGACTCCTACGTTTGAAAAATTCACTTACTTTAATTTAATATATTTTCTACAATTTTCTTAAGCACGTTAGTACGAATGAAAACATGATAATTATGTTTCATTGCCAATCACATCGTAAGACTGGAAGTCTCTCACAGTGCTTTTGATTTCTAATCTTAGCGTCTACGGATGCATGTGAGCCACTTCTATTTTATTTTTGTTCTAATTTCTCTTTAACACGTAGAGAACATAATTTCAATCGGAATAAATTCAAAAGTCGAAATTATAAGCCGTTTAAAAATGGTAACCAATCTGAACAAAATCTACCTTCACTCTATGCTTGGAAAGAGTTGAATCTACCTAATCTTAATCTACCTTCACTTTATGCTTGAAAAGAGTTGAATCTACCTAATCTTAATTTAAAGGGCACGGATACTAACCATCTTGACAAAATTAATTGAAAAAAGGAGTTAAATAAAACTAATTTTAAAACAATCAAGTATATTTATGGATGCTAAATAATTTAATGGGTAAAATCTTTCGAGGCTGTATAAGAATTTTTAATTGCATTATAAAAGAATATGAGTTAGTTTCTTGTAATATTTTTAAAAATAGTTACCTTTTCTTTTCAAAATTGGTTATGATAAAAAATGAAAACGTTTAAGGTGTGAAAGAAAAAGAGTTAGACTTGAAGAAAATGTACTAACCAAAAAAAGTCTTTGATAACACATATTGTGAAGTTAATGAATTTTTACCCTTTAAATACAACCAATTTTATAGTCAATAGAGGTAAAAAAAAGTTTAAAATAAAATTTCAACTATATAATAATTATTCATTTCATGTATCACGAGTTGTTAAAAAGTGATAATAGAACAGATTAAAGAAGATTTAAGTCTTATAAGTTATAACGTAACTCTCAAAATATAATAATAGAATATATTTATTTATTAAATAGATAAATAAATAAATTCAACAAATTATTCTTTTATTTATGATACAAATAAGTAAAAATGATGCATATAGAGTATATAAGATTTTTTTTCTAATCTTAAAATTGTTTAGATTTAAATATATCTCAATTGATTTAGGGTATGCTTCACACTCTTTCAAACTATTCTTAATTCGAGTAAAATTAAATTTAATAATTGTGATTTTTCACTGTAATTTAAATTTTTTTAAAAAAAAAATTATATATTTAACTTTTAAACAAAAATAGAAATACATTTAAAAAATTTAAAAAAGGATGTTTCCTAATCTTTAATCAAGATTTGAATGTGAGCCATCTTTTCACACATAAAATCTTTTTATGATTTATATGAAACAACACTTTAATTGCAATTTAACACTTTTTAGATTACCTGCCTAAAAGTCTTCTATGGATTGAAATAAATAAATGTTAATATTATTTTAACATGAATATTATAAATTGATAGCAGAAACATTGCTTTCAGAGTTTGATAGACCCCACTCTTGAAAAGCCTTCGGCAACGCACACGTATTGACATACTTCAAATAAGCCCTTAAATTTGATCAAAATAATAATTCAAGGCATATTTCAATAATTTTAACGAATCAATCTCCAACTTTTAAGCTATTCAACGGCCGGTTGGATATCCATAATTTGGAGCATCGAAATTTTTTTCTTTAATTTGATTTATCGTATAATAGAATCCAACATGATAACAAAAGTTTTTTAAATATAATTTGATCTAATCTGATTCGGAAAAATTGTTGGATATATAATTTTATGATTGATTCTATTTAATTAATCATGAGAGCAAAAAATAATATATAATTTGTTTAAACTTTAAAACAAGTACCAATTCAAATTACAATTGAGTTTTTTATATAATAAAATTAAAAATAAACAAGGGTTGAACTAATCACTATAAATTTACAAGAATACAATATTAGAATTTGCAATTTTTTACACATTATTATCATCAACTTGCATGTTTACGTGAAAAAAAGAAAACTATTAATTATTAAAAAAGCGGAAAAAGAAATTAAAGTGGGAAGGAAGAAATAGAGGCTGCGGGAAAGGAGGATTGAGTGTGCATGGTTCATAATTTTATATACTGTATAGTTTTTGGCATATTAGATACAATTTTAGCATATAGACAATACAGGTAAAAATTATTAAAAAAAATGTTAGTTTGAATGATTTATTTATTCTATATTATATTTACTCCACTACCCTTTTTTAATCATAATCATCTTAATAGTTATATGTACTCAATTCCTATTATTTCTCTCAAAATTCATAAATTAATTAAATTAACAAAACAGGCCATCCAGCATAGTTTAGATGGTTAAAACATGTTCCCTCCAAGTAGTAATGGCAAACTTCTCCATAGGTTTGGGGTTTTATGGGATCCATCCAAATGTGATAAAATTAGAATGATATAATGAAAAATAGACGCAGATTAATCCTCGTATTGTTAATGAGGTGAGGAACAGTTTGGTACTCCTCACCCCATTCTTATCTCATTCCTTAAATATATATAATAACATGTTATTTTTCAAATATATATATATATATATGCGGATTAAATATTGAAAAAAATTTATAATTCATAATTTTTTTATCCTATCAAGTCATGAAATCTATATTTTTAATATAATTATTACATATAAAGAACACTATAATATAATATGACATTTTTAGTTAGTATTTAGTATAAATAAATATAAAATGGGAAAAATAAATGGGAATAGGGAATTAATTTTCCATACAGGGATTATTCATCCGTGTTGTATTAAATTTGATTGGAGAATATGGTGAGAAATAGGGATCAAATTAAAACAGGGTTGGGATTGGTAAAGACCTCACTCCTACCCCGCCTCTTTGCCATTCCTACCTTCAAGGAGAGAAAGTATTCAAGTCTTGCCAATGGCAAGACTCTCTCCCCATAATTTGAGGGTTTCTCGCTAAAAATATGGATAAATATCTCTTTTCTTAAGGCCCTGCAGATATGTGATGATATTGTAATCTAATGTAAATATCAATAGATGTAATATTGTAATGTTAAAATAATTAATGAAATAGGATCTAAACGAGTATGCTCAAAACTAGTGGAGATAAATATACATTTGACCAAAATTTAAGGGTGTATACGTATTTTTCCAACCTCCTCTTCGTATATATTTCAACACAACCATTCAAACCTTCAACACACAAAATATCAAAGGAAGAAATCAAAGAGCGGCCATGGAAACCGAAGCTTCATCGTAAGTATACATTCATCAACTCATTTTCCTTCTAATTTTCTTTCGCATAGAATTTTCTTACCATATATAAATATATATATATTTTTCCATACAACAGGTTTGAAACCAGTGAGATTCTGGCAAATTTTCTCTCCTCCACCCCATTGCTATCAGACTCATGGAGGGTCTGCAATCTTGCAAACTCAATCCCAAACCAGAGTTTTGTTGTCGAACAGATTGGAAGCACTGGTTATGTCGCTTTCTCAAGCATGGAAACGTTTTCAGAAACAGATTTCTGTTGTGGGAATTTGGTTGCTTTGGATGATAACAATGATCAGCTTTTCTCTCCCTTACATCGTCAGATTAATGAAGGAGAAGACCCGATTATGGTTCATGCTGGATTCCTTCATCTCTTCTTCTCCATCTTTGGCCCCAGTTTTCAAAACCAGGTTGGTAAAACAAACCGGTTTTGATTTGGCATAATAGAATTCTTATCGCTAAACTTGATTGATATAACAAATCAGAATATAGTTTGCTAAACGCTAACAATTTATTCCCATCCTGACATCCTTTGTTTCATCGCCTTCTTCATCGAGTTATCATCACTCATCACTTATCAGGGACTAAACTGATTAGATTTAGCAAACATGTACTAGTTTATGATTTTCCTAAAGTTTAGGGCTGAAACAAGTTATAAAGCCGGTTTAATGTCATCTTTGTGTTTGTGATTATGGTTTCGTTATAAATTCTTGCAAAGCGGTAATAACATTTTGGTTAATGACCTTTTCTGAAACAACAAATTAGTCCTCGTTTGAGTGGAGTTGTTTTATAGATTTACCCAAGTTTTGCCGAGAATGATATTTTGTTAGAATTGAGCAAATTATGTTCTAATTTATTGTTTAAGAAAAGTTCAGATATGACCAAAGTTATTATTCCTTCTTGCAAATGATCTTTTTGGCCTCATGATTAAATTTTGAGTTAGTAACATCCGAATCCTTATTGTTTATGATTTCATAAATAAGAATATAGTTTTTACATTTGCATCAAATAGGTCCCAAGCTACTTTTGAGATGACCAAATGATCCTTGTTACTCAAATGTACACCATTCAAACTTATGGTACTCACCTCCTTACATGGATCTAATGTTAGGGCTTAATTTTTCTTGTGTGACAGTAATTTTCTGTAAACATTATTGATTTAATATTAAATAGCAATAGATTTTCAATGTGAACTTCAGTTCGATTTAATCATCGACTTTAGACGACATATCACTAACTATAATATAATATTAGATATTAAATAAATAAATAAAAGCTAAGGTTATCGATTTAGACTAGTACTAGATACTAATGAACCAACCATTTTCTTATATGTGTATAATTATTGATATTACCAATGACTAAGAAATTAGAGATTAGATGAAGAAAAAAAAGGAAAAGAAAAAGTTAAAGTCCCTACATCATAAAAGAAAACTCTAGGATGATTGTTTGGTATGTAAACACATACTTTCTGAGTCTATGTTCATTGTTTTAGGGAAAAGACTCTAAACTAATAATTTCTTTGAGTCAAATGGACCACACCAAATGTTTGCTTAAATTGCCATTTTCATACATTCTACATTGAATTGGGTTCATATTTTCCTTTTTTCTTTTCAACTTTTGGCATAAGTGCTTTAAAGATTGTGCTTACTCATCTTAATTGCCAGTGCTTTAAAGATTGGACCGTCAGTTGTTATTATTACAATATGTTGAAAAAGATCTTCACTTTTTCGGGATCTACACATAGTCTGCTGTATGATATAGTAACAGTTATACAGTTTGTTTATTGGAAAATGAATTTCAAATAAATCAGAACAAGGAGATTGAAAGTGGACATGTGTATGTTTGTATGTGCTTGCAGATATTGGACATAGCACAGCAATGCAAGTCCTTAGTTATCACAGGCCATGCAATAAGAGGAACAACAGCATCTCTTTCAACTCTGTGGCTTCTCTCCCACCTCCAGAAATCATTCTCTTCTTCAGCATCAGTTCTCTGCATCACTTTTGGCTCACCATTGCTTGGAAACGAGTCGCTTTCTCGAGCAATTCTAAGGGAGAAATGGGATGGAAACTTTTGCCATGTTGTCTCCAAACATGACATTATGCCAAGAATTCTATTTGTTCCACCAGTTCAACTCGGTCCTCATCTGCAACTCCTTCGGTCACACAGTGAAGCGAAAGCTGAACTTTTTTGCTTAGTATTGGCTCACTTGGAAGTCATTGCTCGAGCTGAAGAAGGTTCAGTAAGAAGCACTCTGTTTTGGCCCTTTGGTAGCTACTTTTTCTGCTCGGAAGATGGAGCTATCTGTATGGATAACGCAACTTCTGTTATCAGAATGATGTATTTGATGCTTATGATGGCTTCCCCGAGTTCTAGCTTGGAGGATCATTGCAAGTATGGTAATTATATTGAGAGAATTTCTCTACATTTCTTGGAGCAAAGAAACTTTATGCAGGGAGAACTTCCAGGATCATGCTATGAAGCTGGAGTGGCATTGGCATTGCAGTCATTTGGCATAGATAACCAGGTAATTAATTAAAATTACTTGCAAAGTAATTTTATTTTCTCAATCAGAAACTCATGTTGTTTCGATTGATTTCAATGTATAGGAACCGGTTGCAAGACTTGCAAGAGATTGCTTGAAGACGGCAAGAAGAATGGGGCGTACACCAAACCTTAATGTGGCGAATCTAGCAATTAAATTGTCGATGATCACTCCCTACAGAGCTCAAATAGAGTGGTACAAGGCGTGTTGCGAGGAATCTGATGAACAACTGGGGTACTACGACTCGTTCAAACTAAGGGGAGCATCGAAACGTGACTCCAAAGTAAATATGAACAGAATCAAGCTTGGTGGCTTCTGGGATAATGTAATCAACATGTTGGAAAACAATCATCTTCCTCATGATTTCCACAAAAGAGGAAAATGGGTGAATGCTTCTCATTTCTATAAGCTACTTGTTGAACCATTGGACATCGCGGACTATTATCGAAATGGGTTGCATTTAACCAAAGGGCATTATATGAAGCATGGAAGAGCAAGAAGGTACAAGATTTTTGATAGATGGTGGGAAGAGAGAAGCAGTGAAGAAGATAGCAGTAAAAGAAGAAGATTGGCAAGCTTGACTCAGGATTCTTGCTTTTGGGCAAAGCTAGAAGAAGCGAGAGACTGTGTAGATAAAGTTAGAAGTGAGAGTGATAAAAGGAAGATAGATTTATTGTGGAAGAATATCAATGAGTTTGAGAACTATGCAGCGAAATTGGTGGAGAGTAAGCGGGTTTCTATAGATGTTTTAGCAAGAAATTCAAGCTATGTTTTGTGGGTAGAAGATCTAAGAAAGCTGAGATCACAGTTAATGCAATTCCCTATTGCTTTCCCAACTTTGGTTGATCGGATGGTGAATTAGTTTTATAGGATTTTGTATTAATTCCTGAATAATGATAACGTTAATCATCAAGCTACGTATTACTTTTTCATGGCTAATCAAATGCTAGATGATATCAATGACTGTTTATAGATGTTAGTATATCTGAATAAAATGTCAAATGTGAATATGGATTATGTAAAAGTTATTGTGTGAAAAGGGAGAATTAAGATCAATGAGAAAGACTCCTACAAGGAACAATTAAAAGATTACAAGCTTGACTAGATTCAAGATTTTGTGTGTAGTGGCTAAAGATTTTGTTGATCAGGCAATTATTATATGTGCATGAACTTTCCTATAGGGAAACAGCTGTTTGCATTAGGACTTTTGCACTAAATTTTGAGAGATATATATATATATATATATATCAAGATAACCATTAGCAACTCTATATTTTTCATATATATTTCTATTATTTATAAAGTGTTGAATTTATGTATTTTTAACTATTAAAATTGAATTTGATATATATAATTAATACTTCATAAGTAATGCATATTAATTATGTGTAACCTTATATGAAAAAAATATAGGGTTATCGATCCGTCTCTATATATATATATATATGTATATATATATATATATAAAAGATTAATAAGCTCTTAATATTACATATATTTTTACATTATTTATAAACTGTTGGATCCATACCGATGATTGAAATTAAATTTAACTTATGTCTGAATTATAAGAACATATGTAATTTTAGGATGTTTTTGAACCATCCAATATATATATATATATATTCAAAAAAATTATTTGGGATGGTTTGAGAGTATCAAGTATATTCAAACTATTTGATCAATGTTTAGAGAATTATAAATTTGTATACATGAATATAGATGAAAATTAGAACTTCCCGTTTTCATTGATAATATTTCTAATAAGGTTTTTGAACCGTATCCTTGCATTCAAAAGCCACCAAAACATAGTTGAAAGTGTGTCAAGAATTAGAGTAAAATGTGGGAAAAGAAAGATTCCTTATTATGACAAGTGAATTGGTTCATACATATATATATATATATATATATATATATATATGAGGTAGGATTAAAGGTCTCTTTTTTACACAATTTTTCACGTCAAATATAAATTGTTGAATTTAAATATATTCAACGGTTGAAATTACATATGATATATACATCAATTATAAATGTATTAATTATATATTAATTATATGATTAAATGCAATATCAACCGGTAAATGTGTTTAAATTCAATAGGTTATATTTGAAGTAAAAAATTGTGTAGATAAAGGAGGCCATTGATCTTGCCCCGATATATATATATTAATTTAAAATATTAATTGTTTATATTTTTTTATTTTTAGTAAGTATAATAATTCTTTATGATTTTTTAAACAAAAATAACAATATGCGTTATTACTATTTATTTATATATAATTGAAAGTTTAAGAAATAAATAATATTAGGAGAAGTTATGCAGTGGGAAAAGTTTATTAGGATTTACTTTCATATAATTAAATTTAAAAATACATATATTATTATTAATTATGGAAATTTTTGTCACTATTTTTAGATTTTAGAGCATGTGCAAAGTATTAGTTGTATTGGATCAATTAGTTTTTTTGTTTCAAAATTTAAGAAGTGTTTGTCATTTTTTTCATTTAATTTATGGATTACAATATATATGTGTATATATATGTATATATATATATATATATAGAGAGAGAGAGAGAGGAGAATGGATAGCAACTTCTTAACTTTACGTAATTTATTATACAATTTGTAAAATAGTAATAAGGACATTTCAAATAATTTATAAATAATATAAACAAATATGTAAAATTAATAGGGTATTGACGTTCTATATGTCTAAACATTTTAATTTTGTCAAATTTATAGTCAATTGTGGTCTTTACAAATTGGATTATTAGCTTCTCAATCAACCAATTTGATTGAATTATCAATTTGATTAATCATATTAGTATCTAATTGGATCGACAAATTTTTAATATTTGATCAAATTAATTGTGAAATGAATTCAAATGATGGAATTGGTTTGTAAATTTTAATAAATTCGAAACATTTAATCAAGAGAAAGATTCACTAATCACCGTCTAGTTAGGGTGTTATTAGGACTCTTTGAGAGTAGAGGCTCAACTCTTTTCAAGTGTAGGTCTTATTCTCTTTAAATATGATAGAAGCATATTTCACTCAAATTGTATACAGATTTTCAAACGATGTCAAGTAGATACGATCAAAACTCATAATTTTTGATAAATTTTTAATATAATATTAATATATTGTATATATAATTTATAATATTAAATAAAAGAATTCAATAATATATATAGGCAATCTAGTACGAAAGTTAGGAAAAAAAGATTTTACCTTCAATTATTAAAAAGGCCGAGAATTTGAAGAATAAGAGCACGAAGGACTGCACTTTCTTCGTGGGCCTTTATCATATGGCCTCCACAATATTACAAATTGATCCAATTAAATGCTGTTATTTTAAGTAATTTTTAATTTTATCCACTTATTTATTAATAATTTTTTTAAATAATCTCAATTGTTTAAAAATTATCAACGGTATCCTTTTTAACACTGAATCACCATTAAAAATAATAAAAATAGTAAAATAACACATTTACCCTTACTGTAATTAATATTATGTGTGTATTATTGAAAGACAAAAATAACTTATACAATAAAAAAAAATTTAACCCTATATGTATAATTTGTAATGTATATTTTGTTAGAAAAATAAATTAGTTCTATATATAATTAAATTAAATTAATCTCTTAAAAATTAAAACATTAATTAATTAAATAGAATAAATAAATCATTGGATATTACTTTTAATTAATTAATTTCACAAAGGGTTAATTTTGTTATATAATGCATTGTATAATAGTAATAATAATAATAATAATAGATTTATTCACTCTATTTAATTAGTTATTTTTTAAACTTTTTTATTTGTTCTTTAAGAGATTATTTTAATTTAATTATATATACAAATAATTTATTTTTTCTAACAAATATACATTACAAATTATACAAATAGGGTTAATTTTAATTTTTTATTATATAAGGTTATTTTTACTTTTGCACAGTGCACACAAAGTATTAATTACAGTAAGAATAAACGTGTTATTTTACTGTTTTCCATTAATTTTAATGATGATTTAATGTTAAAAGGGGCACTATTGATGATTTTTAAAAAAATTGAAATTATTTGTGAAGATTGTGAATAAATGTGTGGATAAACCTGAAAAGTATCTAATTATTTGTAATGTAAATTACTATCTAAATCCCTCATCTTTTCATTTATTTTATTCTATGTAATTTAATAAAAACAATAGCAATATGCTTAAGGTTTGACTTATTAAACTGATTAGTTATAATGTTTTGAAAAAATACTCAATAAGATCGCAATTATTTAGTATTGATTATGTATAATAATCATTACTAGGAAAAATAAAGGAAAAATGTTTGATACCCCTATTATTTGCTCTAATACCTTATTATCCTTATGTTGTTTTTCAAATATCTTATCAACCCTTTGATATTAGTTCTGTGGGGTTTTAACACATACCTTCCATGAGATTTCAGATTTTAACACTTATATGAAAGGTTTAAGGAAAGGTACACTTACCTCTTCTGAACCATTAGTTGACCATCTAATTTTATTTATATGACTATAATACCTTTAATTGCTTCAAAGTAAAGTATAAGAAATTCAATTTGTATGTAATAAAAAATAATTTTAATTTATATTTATTTAAAAATTAAAAATTTAATTAATGACAATTTAATTTAACAATTTTAGTTTACGTGTATTTAATATTTATTAAAATTAAGAATTTAATTAATGATAATTTAACTTGATAATTTTAGTTTACATTTATTTAATATTTACTTAAAATAGGAATTTAATTTTTATTCATATATCATATTTATCCAAATTTCAAATCCTAATATATAAAACCGCTGTCTTTCTTACCCCCTCTTTTACAAATTCTCCAGCAATAAACTATATATTTTTTTTATTTCACTAAACAATTTCATAGTATTATCAATCTCACTCTTCTTATAAAAATTCTTTAATACAATATCTATATCATACACATTCATATTAAATATACACTTCAATATCAATTTTATAACTCGTAAAACAAATGTACACTTTTGCGTTTACACAAAAAATTTGTCGAAACTACGCAATGACAGAAAATTACAAAAAATATCAATATGACTAAATTGCTAATTTTAAATATCATTAAATAAATTTTTAATTTAAATAAATATTAAATAAATATAAATTATAAATGGCATTAATCAAAATTTTAATTATTTTAATTTTTTGAACATCAAATAAATTAAAATTGAGTTTCTTAAACTTTATTTTGAAGCAATTAAGGGTATTATAATCATTTTAAGTGAAAATATATGGTCAATTGATAGACCAAAAGAGGTAAGTGTGTGTTTTTCTTAAAATTTCTATCTAAATATTAAAATCACAAATTAAATTATCATTAATTAAATTTCTAATTTTTAAATAAATATAAATTAAAATTATTTTTGATTACATACAAATTAAATTTTTTATACTTTACTTTGAAGTAATTAAGGGTATTATAGTCATATAAATAAAATTGGATGGTCAACTAATGGTTCAGGGGAGGTAAGTGTGTCTTTCTTTAAACCTTTCATTTATGTGTTAAAATCTCAAATCTCAGGGGAGGTATGTGTTAAAACTCCTTAGTTCTATTACTAAAAATTATTATTTTTAGAATAATTATTGATTTGCCCTCTTGATTAGGTCTAAGTCTACAAAAAGTACACTGATAATACATGTGTCATCTTTCTATTGGACAACTTATAATTGGGTTGACTGCCACTATTAACTGCCAACAACTACCACCAATCGCTATTGACCATCATTGAATGTCATTTGCTTAAGTTACTGTACATATAATTAGAATCCTTATTGAACACTCTACAAAATGGTATCATTATCATCGCTATTTGAATAATCGTTCACCATAAATCTTAAGTTAAAGTTTTGGCACTAAAAAATTCAACTTTAAATCTATGATGAATAACTATTGACACAGCAATAATGAGTTACCATTATGTAGACTATTTAACAAAGATTCTAATGATATCTACAGTGATCCGAACGAATGACAATTGACCAATGTTATTGTTGTTCATCTTTGTTGCCATTAGCTATCAGTCGAAATACATCTGAAGTTGAATTTTTGGGTGTCAAAACTTTAATTTTAGATTTACGGTGAACAATTGTGTAAATGACGATGATGATGGTATCATTGCATAAAGCGTTCAAAAAGATTCCGATGATATTTATTATGACCTAAATGAATGATGTTCAACAATGGTCAAGGCGGTCAGTGGTGGTATATGGTGGCAGGTGGTGGCAATTAGGAGTTGACCAAAAATCAGACTAAACCAAAATCGGACCGAAATTTATGGGTTTTGATCCGGTATTTTATGCAATTCGGTCCAATTTGGGTTTTAAAATAAAAAATTCTAGTTTCATTTTTGGTCCAAAAAGTCGGATCGGATCGGAAATATTATTTTTTAATATTTTTTCATCTAAATGACGTCGTTTAGTACACTAAATTTTTTTTTAAAAATAATAAATTTATTTAAAAATTGAACCGACCTAAAAACCGAATAGATTGATCCGATTTTAATTCAGTTCTAACATATAATCGGTCTGGTCCAATTCAAATTTTTCTTCCTCTTCAATCCGATTCGATCTAAAAAATTTGAAATTCGAAATTTTCAGGTCTAGTTCAGTTTTTCGAAAACTCGGACCGAATCGAACTGTGCCCACCCCTAGTGGCAAGCAACCTAGTTGTAAGTTGTTCAATAAAAAGATGATATGTATTACAAGACTATGTACATATATCAAAATCATCTCAAATTACTTAATTACCCTAAAAGAAGAGTTTCTGCTAATATCAGGCAGGGGAGTATCAAGATATTAGCTAAACAATAAAGGGTTTATAGAGTATTATATCAAACAATGGGGAAAAACCAAAATTCTCCCCAAAAAATAATTATTAAGCCCAAAATTTGGTAAAATAAGGTATATTTATTTAAAATATATTAACAAATAAATAATATTATTATTTTGTAGTGTATTAATAATAAATATTTATAAGGATATTTTTAACTGACTACTCTAAATTGTCTGTATCTTATTGTGATACAACAACTATTTTAACACTATAATATAATACAAAAAAATTAAAAATATCTCATTAAAATACAAATTTTTAACGTCCTATCAAAAATTTTTAATAATGTAAGGGCAAAATAATATTTATGTTCAAATCCATCTTAATTTTGTGTTTAATCGACCCATCCCCATTCTGAGTTTCGGTCAATTATAAAAAATAATTGGTCAATTATAAAAAATAATAACTAAAAACAAAAAGGAACACCCTTAATCTCTTAACTTTCAACCCTAATTTCATAAAATCAATATTGTAATAGCCGCCACAAATTTGCAATAGTCGCCACCTTTACCAGCTGCTATACCAACAACGCGGTTATTGCTTGCAAATCGCCCAAGTTATCATCGCTCCTCACACTACCCCTGCTGTTGTTGTTACCCACCGCAAACTCCTTAAGCCACCAACCACGGTGGACCATCCAAACATATTAACATTCATGCTGCAGATAAGAAAGAGAAGTCTTGGTTAAGTGGGTGTTCGGTTTTCAATTAGTTAATTTCTTCAAGAAGGAATTCTGTCTTCTTCGATCATTTTTGTACCTCTTTGAATATGTTAGGTAGTTGAAGAAAGTGACAACAACTAAAAAGAGATTCGATAAAATTTGCTTGCTAATTTCTAAAAAACGAAGCAAATATGGTGATAGTGCTAATGAGAATGAAATGGGTGCAACACTGTTAATTTTTGAATTTCTATAAATAGGAGGGGCATAAAGGTGAAATGAGCATGTTATGTTTTCAATCATTTTATCAAACCTTAAAGGTCATGATTAGTATTTAGGATATTTTATAATATTAAAGATATATTGGTCATTGCACTAGTACTCTAGTAATTAGACAGATGTTAAAAATTTATAATTCAATGAAAGATTTCCAATCTTTCTATACTATGTTGTAGTGTAAGAATAATTGTTGTTTCACAATTAGATAAAAGTAAACGTAGACTAATTAGCTAAAAATATCCTTATTTTTTAATATATTATATATTTTAAAGTATATTGTAATTATAAATAGATAAATTTTATTTAAATTATAATATAGTAATATATAATATCTTATTATAATTTAAATTAAATATTTATTTATAACTAATATAAATATATATATAACATTGCAAAATATATGATGTAAAATAAATAAATGTGTATTTTATTTTATTTAATTTCGGATATGTATTTTAATATTGTATTCTAAAAATATTGTGAATAACTAAATTTTTATTTTAATTATAATATATTAGTATATATTGTATTGTCAATATGTTATAAATTATTATTATTACTAAATTTTGATGGTCTAGCAATTATTTTCTATAAATAACTATCACTATATAGAGTTATAATAATCATTGCCCTAAATAATTGAAGTTTTAATGAATATCTTTGAAACCATTCAATATTAACAAATTCAACAGACTAATCAGGATCTATATGTCTTTTTCAAATGTAATATTAAAAGCCTTTTATGTGATTGGAGAGTGTTATTATCATTTATAAATATATATGATATTTTATAAAAGCTCATGAACCTCTCAATAATAAAATCTCATATGAATTAAAATAAATAGATTTAAAGGAGTTGATAAATTCTTTAGCTTCATTTAAGTGAACTTTTAGAGTGCACATATTTATCCAAAAATTTTACAACACAATTTAGTAGCAAAATTGTTATTCTTGTTGACTAGATTTAAAGGTTTGTTTGATAGTTCTATGAACTCAAAATTGAACGTGATTTTACAAGCTTACCTAAAAATTGTGTAGTATGGTGATTTGAGGTAAGTTTGACATTCTCAAGTCATCTTGAGTTTAAGTAATAGTAAAATATAAGAGTTGGGTATTTCGAGGCTGAAATTTCTAAATTTTATTCAAAATATTTTTTTTAAAAAAAAATATGTAGGCATATACTTAAAGTAATGCAACTATTTTTTCTCTGTCGTTGTTAATTGTATGGTTTCCTAGAATTTATATTTAATTGATATTTTATTCTAATTAGATTAAAATTTTGTAAACTTGTAAAGGGTATAGGCTTAATGTAATATTTTTTATTTTGTTTTTATTCAATTTATGTAATTCTACAAATCTTAGAATCGAAGGACCTTGGTTTTTTTGGTATTTCCGTCTTTTGAATTTTTTTTAAAAAATAGAGGTCCAAAAGTTGGACTGCCTTAATATAATTTATACTAGGTTTAAGAAATATTTTTAAGTTCATGTGGACATTTATTTCATAAAAATTTGTCAAAATAGGTTTACATTAGACTTCACAAGACTGTTATTTTATTAGGTATGCAAGCCTGTATGCCTTTCTAATTTTTTAATTCATTATGTGAGTTTGTAATTAAATATAATAAGGAACCGCCAAAGCTAATTAATTATTAATTATTAATTATATTGTTATGAGATATTTGATATGATAACATGACCATGCATAATAACATGCCATTCATGATTCTTACTTAATAGTTAGACATGAATATGATTTTACTTAAGTGGATTAATTGAATAGAATAACAAATCAAATAGTGAGTAATTAAATTTATATAATTAAACTCAATAATGATCTCATTTATTTAATTTAGGCT
The DNA here is from genome assembly GCA_022749755.1 of Azadirachta indica. NCBI lineage: Eukaryota > Viridiplantae > Streptophyta > Magnoliopsida > Sapindales > Meliaceae > Azadirachta > Azadirachta indica. The sequence continues at coordinate 3,909,146 of CM040447.1, forward strand.
TATCTAATTAATTTTTAATATTTAAGTTAGCCTATATTATTCTATATTAATAAAATGTGATCTTATTAAATATGCAGTAATTAATTAATTCTATATTAATATTTATAAAACTGGGTTTTCCTAATTTTTATACCCTATTAGATTGGAATAATTTATAAACATAGGTCAATAATATTGGAGTCTATTAACCTAAAAAATTAACCAAAATAGGATTAGATTATATAAATCTAGTAATTATTTGTATATGATATAATAATTTACTAAGGTTATAAGACGTAAGATGTTTTACAAATAAAAACACATAGTTTTAAATATAATGAGTGAGATAAGGTTTGACAATACACATCATGATCTCTATTGTTAGTATAATACTGTGAGATATAGGTAATGCCTTGGAACACTTAGATTTTATTTTCTCGGAGAGTATCTATCTATATTAATATCAAGGTTGGCTTTCTAACAATAGATTCAGATAATGTATTTTAAAATTGACCTACCTTACGATATCATTTTTAAGTTAAGTTGTTAAAATATAAAACAACGGGTTACACTCATAAAGATGCAAATTAAACTGTTAATTGTGTCTTGACTAAAAATAACACTAGTTAATAAATAAATGAAAATATATATGTTTTGAATTTTATTTATTAATTGAGATAATCTCAATTCAATTATATTAGTGTGACTTATCCTTTAGCGGCACATTAATTGCAAGATTGAATTATTGTGATTTAATAATTTAATTGTGTTTAGCATATGCATCAGACATTACGTTTGCTTTTCCAAAAAATATTGTGATATTAATTGAACTATATTAAATACTTTATTTATTTATTTCAACAATTTTGTCTTGAACCAATCCTATTATCGCTTTACTTGCAAATGAAAAGTTACATGATGAAAATTTTATAAAATGGAAGAATAATATGAATATAGTGCTAATTTGCGTGAACCCAAAGTTTGTTTTACTTAAAGAGTGTCGCATGAAACTTACCACCAATGCACCTCGTAATATGCGAGAGCAATATGATAATTGGATTCAAGCCAACAATGAGGCCCATTGTTACATGTAGCCAGCATTAATGATGTGTTTAGATAGAAGCACAAACGGATATAGACTGCATATGAGATATAAGAGTCCTTCTAGGTCATGTTTGAGCAACCCTTGGATTAATTGCATCATAAAGTGACTTGTAATTACAAGAATGCAAAGATGAAAAAGAGCATTATAGTTAGAGACCATGTTTTAAAGATGTTGAACTATATGAACGAGGCAGAGATCTATGGTGTGACCATTGACAAGAGTACTCAAGTCAACATCATCTTGAGTCAGCTTTCACGCAGTTCAAGACAAACTATGTTATGAACAAGCTGAATTACAACATGACTTAGCTACTCAATGAGTTACAAACCTTTTAGGTCATCTCATAAGACAAGCGTAAAGAAGAGAGGCAAACGTTGTCAAAGAAAAGTCTTCTTACTTTAGCAAGAGCACAAAAAAGAAAGAATAGAAAAAGTGGTTCTAGAGCACAGACTAAGAAAGCCATGAAAGGCTTTAAAAGCAGTAAGAATAATAAGCTGAAGTGAAAGTGTTTCCATTGCAGAGTTGATAGGCATTGGAAGACAAGTTGTGAAAAGTATCTCTAACCTAAAAGGAGAAAAGAAAGGTAAATTTGATTTACTAGTTTTAAAAGCTTGCTTAGTGAAAAATAATTTACCCCTTTAGATAGTTGATTTAAGAGCTATTAGCCATGTTTGTTCTTCATTGTAGATGTTTAGTTCTTTTAAGGAGTTGGCCAATGGAGACTTTACCACGAAAATACGCAATGGAGCAGTTGTCTCAACACTAGTAGTGGGAGTCATTCATTTACATTTCCATAATAAATTTGTTATTTTGAATAATGTTTATTTTGTTCCTGATTTTAGAAGAAATTTGATTTCAGTTTTTAAGGTTGTTTAAACAATTATTTGACATTTCTTTTTATAATAATGAGATTATTATTTCAAAAAATGGTTTAAATATTTGTTCAACGAAAAAAGAAAATTGGCTTTATGTTTTTAAGCCAAATGAACGACTACTACTTAATACAAAAATGTTCAGAGTGGAACATCTTAAACCTAAAAAGTAAAGAGTTTCACAAACTGATGAGATATATTTTTGGCACCTCAATTTAGACTGAATTAGAAATATTATATTTATATTTTTATCATCCAAACGATCTTGTTTTGCAAAAAGAATTAAAAAAAAATTGATTCGAAATTGATCGATTTGCTCTGGTTTGAATATTTTTCATTTGATTCTAATTTTAATTTTGTCTAGTCCATTCCTAAAAAATAAAAATTTGAATTTGGTTCACTTTTGGTGAAACCTGAACCGAACCAAACCTATCTACCCCTAAGATATACACTATAAACAACAATCTACATTTTGAATATAGCATTTTCAAAGTCTGTCCAACGTACACCTCTAAAATTGTGGAATAGTTATGAACCTAGTTTAAGACATTTTCGCATATGTGGGTGTCTAGTACATGTGATGAAAGGGAAGACTAGGAAGTTAGAACCATGAGTAGAAGTGTGTCTGTTTATAAGCTATCCTAAAGGCACTAGATGAGGTTTGTTCTATAGTCACTCAAGAGAAAAAGATGTTTATATCGACAAATGCCACTTTTCTTGAAATTGACTATATGATAAATTCAAGCCTTACAGTAAAGTTGTATTAGAGGAATTACGTTCTAATCAAGTCAGACCATAACCATTGACTGTTGATGAACAACAAAATCAGGAGACTATTATTCCTGATTAAAACATCATGGCACCTCAACGTAATAAGAGAGTTGTGAAACTACCTGTTCATTATAAAGAGGACGGAGAAGCACAAATTATTGTATTCGACACAAACCAAGATGATCAATTGACATTTATGTATGTAATAGAGGTTTTTGATAAAGAAAAATGGCAAAAAGCCATGAACCAATAAATGGAGTTCATGTACTCTAATTCAGTATGGGAACTTACAGATCCACTTAAAAATGTCAAGCTCATAGGATGTAAATGAATCTTCAAGAGAAAAGGATGTATGGATGAGTAAGTAAAGACTTTTAAAGCAATATCGGTGGCAAAAGGTTATACCCAAAAGGAGGGAGTCAACTATAAGAAAACTTTCTCGCTAGTGGCCATGCTTAAATCTATCTATATTCTCTTATTCATTGCTATATGTCTCAATTATGAGATATAGAAAACAGATGTCAAGTTAACTTTTTTCAAATAACTCTCTTGAAAAGAACATCTATATAGTGTAACCAAAAAGGTTTGTGGTGGAAGGCCAGAAACAAAAAGTTTACAAGCTACTTAAATCTATTTTATAGACTCATGCAAGCTTTAAAATCTTTAAACTTGAGATTTGATGAGACGATCAAATCTTATAGTTTCAAGTAGAACATTAATGCACTTCGTGTATACAAGTACATCAAGGAAAAGAAGGTGGTCTTCTTTGTACTTTATGTAAATGATATTTTACACATTGAGGATGATGTAGAAATATTATTTAACATAAAGAAGTGGCTAGCCAAGCAATTCTAAGTGAAAGATTTGGGAGAGGCAAGTTATGTCCTTGGGATCTAAATTATTCGGGATCATAAGAATAAAATCTTGTCACAATCTCAGTCATTGTATATTGATAAGGTACTTATATGGTTTTCAATACAAAACTCTAAAAAAGGTTATTTACCGACTCTACAAGTAGTTGTCCTTTTTAAGGAGTAATTTCTTGAGACACCTTAAGAGGATAAGGACATGAAAAAGGTTCCTTATGCATTAGTAGGCAGTATGTCATGTTGTGTACAAGGCCTAACATTTGCTATGTAGTGGGAATAGTTAGTCATTTCCAGTCCAACTTTAAATTAAGTCACTAAATTGCGGTAAAACATATTCTCAAGCATTTAAAAAAATAAGAAACTATATGCTTGTTTATTCAGGTAGAGACCTAAACCCTATTGGTTATACTGAATCTGATTTTCAATCAAATAAAGAAACACGAAAGTCGACGTCTAGGCCAATGTTCACTCTTGGTGGCAGAGCTATAGCTTATATAAACACCGAACAATCCAACAATGCTAATTCAACCATGGAGGTTGAATATATAACAGCTTATGAAGCAGCTAAGTTGTATGGCTCAAAAAGTTCTACATGGATCAAGACATAGTTTTAGATATAGATAAACTATTAACCTTATACTATGACAACAACTAGTTAATGGCAAATTCAAAAGAATTGAAAAGTCACAAGAGAGAAAAGCACATAGAGAGGAAGTATCACCTTATCAAAGAGATCATGTAGCTAGGTAACATAACAATTATGAAAATAGCGTCCAAACACAACCTTGCAGACTTACCAAGGCATTACCAACTAAAACATTTAAAGGTCACTTAGAGGGTATGGGATTAAGAGACATGTCTCACCTACTTTAGGGCAAGTGAGAGATTGTTAGGGATAGTGTCCTGAAAGCATGTAACTTGTATACCTTTTACAATAAATAAAATTGTTATTTCTTTATATTTAATTATGTACATATTTGATGTCAATTAATATCAGAAAAAATCTTAGTTTATTTATATAACTATATTCTTAGTATATATAAGTGTTACCTATACAAGAAGATTAAGATTATAGGTAATAAACTATAATAATCCGTAATAAATTAATAAAAGTTGAGTTATTTGAATTAAATATTATTACTGTAGTCTACTAATATTAAGCATGTGAGAAGTTTTATTCTAACTATCAATCTAGTGACATCATAGTGGAAACATTTTTTACAATATAATTATATGGGATTAGAACTGACATAGTTTGAATTTTTATATAAATTTCGTTACGCAAGCTGCACAGTACAAAATAAGTGGATTGGTCAACTTTTCAATTATCCAATGTTTAGTACAATTAAAACCCTCTATGAACTGTAATAAATATTAAATTAATACAATTCAGACATTAAAAAAAGACTCATGAAAAGGTGGGGTCTTTGTTTGGGCTGTATGCATTTTAACTCTCACATTACTTTCTCTCATCTTTTTTCTCATTACTTCAACAAACAAATTGCGCCTCTTCTTCTATCGTCTAAGCAACGAAAAAAATCCTAAAATTGAATTGGAATTTCTTTTTCTTTCACTTTTAAAATCACATCCAAAAGTTTCGTAGTCAACCTTTAACTCTATTGGGTAACTCACTTCTCTTAAAAGTAATATAATAAAATTTCTCCTTTTTTTTAGAGTTTTTAAAAATTTATTTGTGATTTTGTTGTAGTATTTTTTATTATCTTTTCTTTTTTCAATTTGTTTTTCGTTGGCCTGTGCATTTCTGAAATTTTTATCATCCATTATAAAATTAATGGCACTACTTTGCTTAATTGTTGTCAAGTTTGTATTCCTTTACTTGGACTTCAGGAAAGAGATTGAAGTTTGAATATTTTATTGTTATTTAATATATAATATTATACTATTTTGGAAAGAGATTAAACTTTGAATATTTTATTATTATTTAACATATAAAATTATGCATATCAACTATTAACAATACTACAGTTTTGGCATTAGGAATAACTTGTATTGCATCTCTTTAAGAATATATTACAAAGTATGTTTGGGTAAGTAACACGGGAGTGTCCAAACATCAAGAACAAAACTTAAGTGCCAATAAGTTCAAAATTATTAACCTAATTTACTAAGTTGCGAAGATACTATTAGAGGGATAATTTCAAATTTTAATCTGTATTCACTGAAGTAATATTTCAGAAAGCGCTTGGTACCATTGGAAAATAGAAGAAGTAGATTTTTTCTAGAATTTTACGGTTTAGCATTTGGAGTTCTCTAAAAAAAATTATGATAACTTATTCATATTCATTTTTAAGGTAGAATCTGAATACACAGATTTTAAAGATTTTTTACCTTAAATTCAATGTGTTTTATTTAATTTCTAGATGATAGAAGGATTTGGTGAGTTGTAATTCAAAGTCTTAGTTGTTTAGGTTTATTTTTAAAGAGTTTTAAATATTTGTATTATGTTGTCAATGTTAGGTAGTAGTTGTTGGCCTAACCATTGAAATTTCTAGTAGTTGTTGGCTTAACCTTTAACATTTTTATCTTTTTAAAAGGCTATATAAAAGCTTCAATTATATAGTATTGAAATCAAGTGGTTTTGAAGTTGAGTTTAATAAAATTCTTATATTTTATACTATGTATCCCTTAAAGAATTTTTCATTGAGTAGTGAGTATTTTCTTTGAAGCTCTACAACCTTTAACAACAATTTTAGGGTGGTGTTTCAGTATCCCTTTATTGTTAATATTAGAAATAGAGTTTAGTAACCTATTTTCCTTAGCAAATGTTAATTTTCTCACAAACCTCCATTTTCCAGTATCACTAAGTATTAGTTTTTTTTTTTTTTTTTTTTTTTACCCATTTTAGGCAAATTCTCAATAAAAAGAACCTTCAAGATCAAGTCCAATGATGAACTTCTCCATTTTTAGTATGCTGAATTTATGTGATTTGAGGTTTGCAAATATAATTAAATTTGTTAGGGAATTTGGGTTTGGTATAAATCAAATTTAATTTTCTAGATAATTAAAGCTATCTATCTTTCATGAGTTTTTTTTGTTTTATATGCGCAATATTGATTGCCCGATTAACGTTTCAATAGGTTTACCTATTGTAATTTATTACTTCATATTGTTTGCACTTTGAGAATTGCTCATAGTTATTCAACCTTGAACACAACTACAATCTTGGCCATTCTTACACATTTTTATCTCTCACACTGAAGTTTTTTGTATTGATGATTTTTACTCTTCTTTTTTAATTTTAATTATAATAATTTATCTTTAGAAATTAATATTATACGTACTAATTTTTAGATATGGAAAGAAGAAGAAAGGTTGCCTTATATATGTTTTTGACCTTCTCACAACTGTAATTTTTGTCCTTATCAATGATGATGTTTTTAAGCTTAATGAAGTTTATTCAAAAGCACAATGAAAGAAACATGCATTGTAATTGCACGTTTATTAACCATGAAACTCACTTACATTACTTAGATAGCATAATAGGCAATAGTGATATACATTGCATTAATTAACTATGAATGGATAGACGAACATTTGGTCTATTATATTAGTTACTATGATTAAATGGAAGAGTCAAAGCGGATAGTTTGGTCACAGTGAAAGAACAAGTTTGTATGTTCTTACACATTCCCACCTGTCATGTTAAAAATCACACAATTAGTAATAGATTTAGTAGATTAGGAGAGACTATTAGTAGGTATTTCAACTTAGTATTACAGGGAGTACTATGGTTACAAGATTATTTACTAAGGGCGCAAAAACCTATACCAGAAAATTGCAGAAATAAAAGATGGAAAAGTTTCAAGTTATAATTTACTTATTATTTTATTTTGATTTTTCGAATGCTAATGGTTTAATATGTTTAATGATTTTATCTTTTTAATAATTGTGTTAAATTGCTTGGGGGCATTGAATGGAACTTACATTAAAGTATGTATGCTAGAACAAGATAAGCCAAGATATTAAACAAGAAAGGGTGAGGTTGCTACAAATGTTTTAGGGGTATGCTCAAGAGATATGAAATTGATTTTCATAATGCCTAGATGAAAAGGTTCTACCTTTGACTTTAAGATACTTCGTGATGCTTTAAGTAAGCCAATTGGGTTAAAAGTTCTTACAGGTAAGATATAATTTACCAATGCTTAAACTAAACTATTCTTTCAAATTATATGTTATACTAACAAAAATTTCAAAATAATTAGGTAATTACTACCTTATTGATGCTGGATATACAAATTGTGGATGATTTCTTGTACCATATAGGGGAACAAGATGCCACTTATCAAAATGGAGAGTTACAAGTATACCTCAAAATAAAAAGAATTCTTTAATATGAGACAGTTGTCTACAAGAAATGTCATTGAGTGATGTTTTGGTCTACTCAAAATGCAATGGGCTATACTCTGAAGTCCATCTTTTTATCCAATAAAAACATAATGTCACATTATTACTACATGTTTATCACATAATCTTGTAAGAACAGAAATGTCAGTGGACCCATTAGAGGATTAATTAATTGAAGAACCTAACGATGAGGTAAAAGACAATGATAAGATAAATACTATTAAAGCTTTAGACCAATAGACACAATGGAGGAATAATTTAGCCATTGAAACGTATAATGAGTGGCTTGAGAACCGTGGATAATAAATGTGATTTGAAATTTACTTGTACTTTTTTTTTATTGTTTACGAATTAGAAGTTATTACATGAACTTTGAATTTGTTTTATAATTAAATTGTCATAAGCTTGTTTCAGTACTTTCAAAACTTTTTCTTTGATTTAAATTATGGAATTAAATTATGCTATGTTCATTGTGACTTATTGTATTATTTCAATAAATAGTTTATTACTTATGTTTATTTCCAATTTTTTAATTTAATTTAATAATTTAAATAATATTTTAACAATGTAATAAAATATGTTTTCTAGGAGTGGACAAAGGAGATACAAGTTAGCCCACTCAAACAGAGAAGACAAAAAAAAGTGACTATAAATGAAAAAGAAGCATTCTTAACTATATTGGATAAAATAGTTACTGTAGGTGGTTGCGCTAATAATGGTACCTTTAAGTCAGGTACATTTTCTCAAATTAAAAAGGCATTAACAGAAATGTTACCAGATTGATGTTTAATGACTTTTTCACACATTAACTCCAAGATGAAAAAATGGAAGAAACAATATGCTATGATATTTGATATGTTGAATACTAGTGGTTTTGGATGGAATTATGTAAAGAAATATGTGGAGGTTGATAGTGATGAAGTGTGGAAATTATACATACAAATTAGTGTTTATAGCTTTCTAATGATGAAATATCAATAGATATATTTTGACAAGGAAATATATCTTTTAATTTCTTGATATATTGTAGTTTTCAGGGAAGCCAAAAATTAGAGAAATAAGCCATATCCACTTTATGAGAGATTAGCTAGTATATATGGAAAAAATCGTGCAACTAGACAAGGGGTAGAAACTCCAATTGACATGGTTAATAAAGTCAATCGAGAAAAAATTAATCTTGATGATGATTATAAAGAAGATGGTTATTCTCCAGTATCAATTACTCAACTTCAGGTTCTCAACATACTTCTTGAATCCATTTAATACATTGAGTAGGAAAAGATCAAGATCACAAGAGAGTATCAACTACGATTTTTCAACAAGCATATAACCAGTTCGTATAACTAAGCACCCATTGGGTGATAAAGAAGATAAAAGTGATATTTCTGATGAACTTGCAACTATGAGACTTACTGAAGATGATGAACTTCTAGCCTTAACTCTTGTACTATAAAATTCTTATAATATTTCAGCATTCAACTCATTATAGGGTGAAGCTAAGTTATCATTGGTGAGAAAGTTTTTGCCTGAGAATAGGGTGTGAATGTGAGTTTAAAACAAACATGTTATACTTTTAAAATAATTACAATTAATTAGACTTTGACACTTGAACATCAAATTCTGGTGACAAGCATATGTGGATTATATATATACATATATATATATATATATTGATAATTAGATTGAATATACAATTTGTATGAAAAAATTTGGATGAAGACACACGTAATTGGTCTTTTTTTTATGTGTGATGCTGTCTTCCAATACTATTTTTATTAGGTACATATTTGGAAAAAATTGAAGAAATAAATGTTATATTGCTAAAATTTCGTAATTAAAAAATTATATTAATTAAATAATTGGATATATAACAATTGGATAGTAAATATTTTATTATTATTTAACATATAATATTATGCATATCCCCATTAATTTATTTATTTGCAAGATGTTAAATAATTTCAAAAAAGGTATTTCTACATATGTCAATTTTTTAATTATAGAATATAAATTAATAAAATTTATTAACAATGTATATGTCTAAATTATATGCTCTTTTTTTATTGCTAAATAAATATTAATTTATTTTTAAAAAAATATAAATATTAATACAGTCCAATACCTTACTGTACTAAACATAGATTAATTTATAATTAGTTTAGTACGGTGCTTTGCCAAACATAGCACAGGTTGTCATTTAATCTATTACAATACAATCCATTCCAATACAATTTAGTGCACCTAAAATAATACAATCCAATACGTGCTGCCAAACACATCCAAAATTCTAGTTTATTTAGATAACTCTTTAATAGAATAATACTAGAATTAATAAATTGAATTAATTAATTAAAGAATTTAATTAATTATCTAAATTTATTAGAGATTGAAATTGTAGGTTTATAGGTTTTTAATACCACTTCCTAAATCATTACAGTAAATAATACAATGGATAAAATTATTACATTTATATGTTCAAAAAATAGTGTTTTGAAATATGTAATTTAATTTGAATTAAATCAATTGATTAAAAATAAATTAATTGATAAGGTATTTTAGGAAAAATATCTTTCATTAATATCCAAATAATTTAATTTAACAAATTAAATGAATAAATTGTCAAGAGATATTTATCCTCTTTAATATTTCTTTTAAATATTAGTTTTAAATTAATTAGAATAGGTGTTTTCTAAATTTAGTTAACTAATAAATATTATTAACTAATTAACTAATTAATTCTATTTTAATTAAAATAGGAATAATATAAAAGAAACATAAAGAGATGGAACCTTATAATTTTTCATTTTACGTATTTTTCATAGAGTAAGAGAAAAAAAGATTATCTCACTTTTCTCTTAAATTTGGGCGATCTTTGCATTAAAAAAGAAGTCTACTCTTCTCCTTACTGCTAGTAAAGGAGGATTGTTTGGTGAAGCAAAATTTGTAGTAAAAAATAATTAATAAACTTTAAGATATTTGATTTTTGTCCTTATTATTTTTTTATTAAAACTGTATATTCATAAATATTTTGAAATTATCCTACTTATTTTTTACTGTATATTTTATAATATCTTCAAATGGTGGAGACTGACCAATTCAAGCTATGTTATGTGGATGGAAGCACTGAGAGAATTAACAGATCATAGTTACTGTAATAATGATTGCCTATGATCAAGCTTTGTAATACAATTTCAAAACAATGAGTGCTGCTAGGTCCTACTATCCACTTTGGTATATAGAAGTGCAGTTGCATAACTTTTCTAATCAAACTTGCAAAAACATTGTATCTGCAAGATGACCAATGCTGATGGAAGAAGTTGGAGGAGTGGGAATGATTTTTCAAGTGGATAAGTAATTCTATTCCATTGATATAATGAATAAATGAGTACAGACTGAATATCTAGATTGGGATGAAAGTTAGACCTTCCCATTCTCATTATCAATGTTTCTAACAGGACCTTTGAACCATTTCCTTGCATCCAAGAGCCACCACAGCATTATCAGACCCAAACCAACACCCAAAGCTACTGGTGCATAGTTGAAAGTGTCCCAAGAAATAGGGTAAAAAGTAGGTAAAAGAAAGACTGAACATGTGTAGCAAATCCACAGAAAGGCAGTGAGGCAAATTGGTCTACTAGCTTTGCCTAAATAAAATGGACCAGGTTTAAAGTTCTTCTCGGGCATTACCATTCTTGAAAAGATTGGGACTGCATATCCACCAACCCACCCAATTGTGCAAATTGAAGTTATTGCAGTGAAGACCACATTGACTTTCAGTATTGGAAGTCCAAGAAGAATACAGATTGCTGCACAGAGCCACACTGCATTTGATGGAACCTTATGCTTTGGGTGTATTTGTCTCCATACTGATGAGAATGGAATTCCTTTGTCTCTTGATAAAGCATAAACCTGAGCTCAACCCCATATGGAAACAAAAATTAGTTCTGGTTTTCTGAAGATGATTTCATTGAAAGGAAAGTAAGACAACTTACAACTCTGGCTGCACTTGTAGTGATAGAAAGGCCACCAAAGAAGAATGAACCCCATATCACAAACAGTAAGACGATTGCTCCTGTAGAATTATGATACCTCGCATGGAATGCATCATAGAGTATTTGAGCCGGAACGAATGTGCCCGCAGTCTCATTGGATGTATTGTAGAGGTAGCTAAAATCCTGTAGAGTTGCAACCACATATCAAGTACAATACTGAAGAGTTAATTCTGGGAAAATTTTCTGAATTCATACCTGAATGCTGAAAGTAAGAGCCAAGATATAAGCCCAACCAAATACTGAGATGATACCAATGCTACAGAGAATAGAAATAGGACCATTCTTGTCTGCACCTTTAGTTTCTTCAGTTAAATGTGCTGCAGCATCATATCCATAGAGTGAATACTGGCTGACAAGAAAAGATAGAATGACTGCATAAGGTTTGCTTGATATTCCTGTTGATTCCGGTGACATTTCGAAATGTGTGAAAACGTATGAGGCAGATTGTGTAGTCATTGCAACCAGGGGAAGCATTATAACAATGACTAATCCTCCAACAACCTGTGGAAATTAAAATTTGCTTATTGTTTTTGCAGAGATAAAGATTGAAGGGAAAGGAATTGAAACTGTCATTTACCTGCCACCATATTGAAATAATGTCAATGAAGGCAATTACTTCCAATGCAAAGGTGTTGAGAACTGCCCATATCAGAGTGAGACCAATATACATACACAAAAATAACCATTTGGGAGCAAAATACCCTCCATCCTTGTTTGTTCCAGTGCAGAGTAGAATGATACTTTGCAGTGTTTGTGATCCTGCATATGCCTTCAAAACGAAGTGAAACTGTTTTCAGAATTATGATTTCATTTCCTGGAGTAAAAGCTATCAAATTTTGTTTTGAGGAAATGAATACCTGAGTGCCTATGCCTGCAATGAGGCCAATGGTTTCAAGCCAAGCACAACACCATGATGCAAAAGGACCCCATCTAGGACCAGCTAAATGTGCAGCCCAGAAATACAGTGATCCAGTTGTCTGTTAACCAAGAATATTCAATCAAGCCAACACAAATGTAACAAGAAATAAAAACAAGAAAAACAATTGCAGGAAATTGGGGAGAAAGCAAAAGTAGACAAACTGGGAAAGATGAACAGATCTCAGCCATAGCAATTCCAACAAACCAGGTGAAGAATGATACAACCACCCATCCCCAAACAAGACTAGCAGGACCTGCATACAGAAGACTTGAACCATACAGAGGTGTAATCCCAGTGAAAAGAGTCATGGTAGAGAAAGATATAGCCAGAGTCTTGAACAAAGTCTGCAACAATTTCAAATTCGAAAACAAAACTCAGAAGAAAAGGACATGAAAACAAAAACAAAGAAGTACTACAGAAACAGAAAGCAAAAATACCATTTCTCTTCTGAGTTCCTGCTTGTATCCAAGCTCATTCAGCCTCTTTTCTCCAGAATCCATATCTTGATCAACCTCTGCTATCTTTGCAGCCATGAAAACATGCAAATTATTTGGAGCTAATGAAGATATGTAATTGAAACAGTTACATATAAATGCGATTCATTTTGCAAGCTGAGAATGATTCAAAAAAAGAGACTTTTCTCATAATAAAAGTACTTCCAATTTTTGTCCTTTAGTTTAGCATAAAAGTCCATGTTTGCTGTTGCAAGCTTTGATTTTTTTGTAGTCAACTTCCTCCAAGCAACAATAATTTTAGTAACCCACTTCATGTTTCCTCTGTTTTCAAGTTCACACATGTTTTTAGTTCAGGTTGCTTCCAAAAGACAACTGCATGCTTTTAATATTCAACAATGAGATATGGTTTACTACAAATCAACCATTTAAAACCATTATTTTCAACGCAAATATTAAACGCAATAGGACAAGTTGAACAACTATCCAACATCTGGTGTGGAGAGACAATAAAAAAAAAAATGAATCAAAGTTTGTGTTGACTTCATTGATTTGTGTATCATTTTTTTTTTTTTTTGTCAGAAAAGATATTCTAGCAGAGAGAAATTATAATCATTTGTTAATGGATAATAACATTTTTATCCCTAGGCTATTTTAAAATAATAAAATATAATACCGTTTTTTAATTTTAACAATTTTAACCCTAAAAGGGAGGTATAAAAAACTGGAAAACAACTATTAATTATAAGGGTGTTCAGAATCCAACTTAATCCGACTAATCTATTCAATTTGATCCGATGTAATGTACGTTTTTGTGAATTTGATGGATATAGATCGAATTGGATTAAAAGAATTTAAAATCATCTCACAATAGATTGGATTATAGATTTGAATTATCAATCTACGAAAATCCTCTAATCTGCAAAAAATAATATAATAATATTTCAAATAAAAAATTAATTTATAATACATAAAATTTTATCTGTAATAAATGAAAATATAAATATATATATATATATATATATATTTATACTCAACTAGACTTTTTCCTCTCAACCTTCCTTTTTCTTCTTCTTAACTTTATTTATTGATTTTTTTCATATGATTAATATTTTTTATATATGATACACTTATTTTTTTTTTCTTATTAAATAAAATTTGATAACAATATTATATGAAAGTTTATAAATTTTAATCATATATTCTTTTACATTTACCGTGACTATTTTACTTTGTAATTTTTTATGTAACCTTAAAGAATATAATTTTTTTTTACCAAAAAAGAATCTAATTATAATTATTTATATTTATATTTTTTCTTATCTATTTGAATGGGTATATTTGTTTAAAAGTTCAAATAAATTATATTCTATTTTTTCAATTATATTCATTAATGAAATATAATCAATATTAAAATTATATATTTTTAATTTATATGGATCATATTGAATTTAAAATTTGTTCGGTCAAGTCAATTCTATCATACAATAGATTTTTTTATAGTGATGTATCGGGTATGAATTTGGTCAAATCCAGCCAATTCAATCTGTTGAGTAGTCCTAATTAATTAAGACTGTTTTGTAAAACTCATGAAAGTAAACCTTATTTTGTTATTTTCATTTTATTAAGACTGCTAATGGATGTATGGTGACAAAATAGCTCCCTTTGTCTTTAAGATATCATTTTTTTTTTATTTAAACTCTGAACATAACCGAATTTGAATTTAAATAAAATTTGAATTTAAAAGATATATTTTTTATTTTAAAATATCTTAAAATATGTATTAAATTATTTGTTTTAATAAAATAAAAAGTTTAAAAATTAATATTTTGACATATATACTCTTTTAAATAATATACTTATATTTATGATAATTTTAATTATATTAGTATAATAATAGATAAAAAAAAAATAGATTATATTAGTATGAAGATTATTTATTTATTTGATATATTATTTTTTTAAAAAAAATAATTTGCAATCAATGATATAAAGATCAATAAAAATTAAATAAAAATAATCTATATTGTAATATAGTTGTAATTATATAGATATATGCATTTATTATAATAATTAAAGTATAAAATGTATAAGATGAAGAAAATAAGTAGAAGAGGCCCAGAATAGAGAAAAAATATGTCAAAAATAGTTAAACATGATTTTATTTTCGTTAATAAATAAATTAATAAAATAGAGATATTTTTAGAAAATAAAAATATGAAATTATTCAGACATTTACTTATTCAAATTTAAATCAAAAATTTTTAACTTAATTATATTTAAATATTTTTAACAAGTATTCAGATATAAGTTAAAAAACAAATAATTTTTAAATATTTAAATAAATACATTTAGAGTTCAGCTAAAACAATAAATAACCCCGAGTGTCTTGTTTTATCTTTTTAATAATAATATCAATAATAATAATAATAAATAATAATAATAATAATAATAATAAATAATAAATAAATAAACCAATTAATATAAAAATAATAGAAAATAATATATGAGATACATTGCTAATGTGCTAAAACATAAAAGTCGATTATAGTACATTTTAGAAATCTTCTTCTATGTGAAGATTAGCCTACCCTCATTTTGAAAAATAAAATTATTCCCTCTCATTTTGGAATTTATTATAAATTTTAACAATTAGACTTACATATTTACGCCTGTTTATTTTTCCTATACGAAGTCTAAATAAAACTATTCACATGTTTATAAGATATTCATTTTCTAATTTATATTTAAAAACTTGTTAAAAATATTTGAATGTAATTATATTAAAAATTTTAACTTAAATATAAATAACTCAATGTTTGAATAAATTAAATATTTTATTTATCAATAATACTATTACTTTATTACTTAATATTTATATATATATTAACAATCTAATATATTGATTTCAAATTTTTTAGAACATATATATCAATATGTCAATTTCAAATTTTTTATTTTTATAAAAACAAACACTTTAACATTGTTTAAGGTAAAAAGAATAAATACATCAATTATATTCAGATTTCAATTGAATTTATATTTCAAGTATTTTTAAATTTAAAATAAGAAAAATAAACACTATCTTAGTCATTAAAATTCAAGTTCCTTTTATGAGTGCCAAGAATAAAGCACTTATCTAGAAATCATCAAAATATTTACTACTATTCATAAAAGACTTTTTAATACTATTTTAATTAACATGTAATTATATGTTAACACAATAATTTCTCCAAGCTAAGTAAAATTTGATAATCATATTAAAACTAAATAGCCAAATATATGAATAAATGTTTATATTTCTTTAATATAGATATGAAGTGCTAATTAATTCTGTCAATAAATCCTTCGTTTAATTAATTAATTAGAGAAAAAACTTATGAAATAATCTTGTTTTGCATTTAATTTACAAAAATAGTTATGTTTTAAAATTTTTATCATATTAAGCAAAAAATTAATTATCAGGCAAAAATAACCTCAATAGCCAGAAACAAAAAATACCTCATCTTTTCCCACATCTTCTAGTTTCCCAAATTCCAAACCCTAATTTTCCAATTGCAAAACCAAACCATACCATGTTTTGCGAATCTTATTACCCAAATTTGCAAGAAACTAAAATAAAATAAATGAAGGATAATTTGACTGGATGGGCTTACTTTGAATTAAAAGAATTTTGAATTACTTTACGGCTGGGCCAACTTTATTTATTTGTGAAAATTTAAGAACAAAATATATTTAATAGCAAATATATATTTAGTATATTTGTTAAAATATTAATTTTGAATTATTATTATTGATACAAAATGATTATATAATCTACGCGTAATTTTATTTTTGAGAATTATT
Organism: Azadirachta indica; assembly: GCA_022749755.1. NCBI lineage: Eukaryota > Viridiplantae > Streptophyta > Magnoliopsida > Sapindales > Meliaceae > Azadirachta > Azadirachta indica. The sequence goes on from CM040447.1 coordinate 3,926,376, forward strand.
TAAATATAATTATATTACAATTATTTTTTTAAATTTTTTGAAGGACCAATAATTATATTTCAATATCATAATTTTTTAATTCTAATAAATATTTTTTTTTTTATAAATTAATTGTTAAAAAAATAATTGACAACAATCATCAATTTAATTGAGACAATTAAACAATTTATATAAAATATTGTCAATAATAAAAATTTTATTAAAATAAAATATCAAATTTAATTTGTACATTGAATATAATTTCTCTATTAACCTATATAAAAAAAATAACTGAATAAGTATAGTAATAAATTATTATAATTTTTAGTAAAATTGATAAAGTTAGAAACAATATATTAAATGAATCTTAGACTTTTTAATTCTTTGATAATTTTTTAAAAAAATATTTTATTTGGTAGACAAAAAAATGAAAATTGAAAAGGAAAAAAATTCTTTAAGAAATTCTTTGTTAATCTTATATTAGTATATTATAATAAACTAATTTATTAATTACAAATTGATTATTTTATTTGAATAAATTTATTATTTTTATTTTATCAAACTTATTATTCTAATTATTAAAAATTATTTAATTTTGTCAGTTTTTTTTATTATTTTGGCAAATTTCTTTATTAAAAAATAAATTTCCAAGTATTCTAAAATTAATTAAATTAAAAATTTATAAATAATCATGAAGGACTTAATTGATTAAATTAAAAAAATTATAACTTGTATTACTTTTGTGCTCCGAAAGGACTAGAACACAACCCAACAATAAAAAAAAACTCTAATAATTTTGGATTTTGATTTTGAAATTTATAATTTGATTTTAAAATTTTAAAATAAAATTTATTTTGGTTTAGAAATTTTACCTTAAAATATTTATGTATTTATATGATTATAATGATTTATTGATTATTATAATCAATTATTTTATTTTCATCAATTATACTATAAAAAAATCAAATATTTATTTTTATTATATTATTTTGATGATATGTAAAATAATAAAAGCTAATTTTTATTAAATACTTTAAATATGTATTCTAATCAATAAATTTAACATTTTTTTTAATTTATGTTAAATTTAATAGAGACAATTGTACAGTTAAATTATTATATAAATTTTTAAATTATAAATTTACAAATGACATGAATTACCCCTACTACTATATCTTTTTTCTAATAACCACTCTCGTTTACCATAAATAACGATTTTTTATTAAAATATAAATTATTTAGATTATTGTTAATATTATGTATAAGAGTTTTTATGTTTATGATTTTATTACTGATAATAATAATTACAATTATAAAATTTAAATCATCTTATAAAATTTATTTTATGATTTTATAAAATTTATTTTAATTCTAATAAATATTTATTTTTTATAAATTAATTGTTAAAAAAATAATTGACAACAATCATCAATTTAATTGAGACAATTAAACAGTTTTTTTTATAAAATATTGTCAATAATAAAAATTTTGTTAGAATAAAATATCAAATTCAATTTGTACATTGAATATAATTTCTCTATTAACCTATATAAAAAAATAACTAAATAAGTGTAGTAATAAATTATGATCTAATTTTTAGTAGAATTGATAAAGTTAGAGACAATATATTAAATGAATCTTAGACTTTTTAATTCTTTGATAATTTTGTAAAAAAATGAAATTTGAAAAGGAAAAAAATTCTTTAAGAAATTCTTTGTTAATCTTATATTACTATATTATAATAAACTAATTTATTAATTAGAATTGATTATTTTATTTGAATTAATTTATTGTTTTTATTTTATCAAACTTATTATTCTAATTATTAAAAATTATTTAATTTTGTTAGTTTTTTATTATTTTAGCAAATTTCTTTATTAGAAAATGAATTTCAAAGCATTCTAAAATTAATTAAATTAAAAATTTATAAATAATCATGAAAGATTTAATTGATTAAATTAAAAAAATTATAATTTATATTGTTTTTGTGCTCCGGAAGGACCAAAAAACAACCCAACAATAAAAAAAACGCTAAAAATTTTGGATTTTGATTTTGAAATGTATAATTTGATGTTAAAATTTTAAAATAAAATTTGTTTTGGTTTAAAAATTTTACCTCAAAAAATATTTATGTATTTATATGATTATAATGATTTATTGATTATTATAATTAATTATTTTATTTTCATCAATTATACTATAAAAAAATCAAATATTTATTTTTATTATATTATTTTGATGATATGTAAAATAATCAAAGCTAATTTTTATTAAATACTTTAAATATGTATTCTAATTAATAAATTTAATGTTTTTTTTTTAATTTATGTTAAATTTAATAGAGACAATTGTAGAGTTAAATTATTATATAAATTTTTAAATTATAAATTTACAGATGACATGAATTGCCCCTACTACTATATCTTTTTTCTAATAACCACTCTCGTTTACCATAAGTGACGATTTTTTTATTAAAATATAAATTATTTAGATTATTGTTAATGTTATGTATAAGAGTTTTTATTTTTATGATTTTATTGTTGATAATAATAATTACAATTATAAAATTTAAATCATCTTAAATTATAAAATTAATTTTTATCAATATAATAATTTTAAAATAATATTATTAATGATAGAAATTAAAGACGTAAAATTAGTTAAATATATATTATTTATACAAGTTTCACATATAAATATGAATGGCCCGGTGGTAATGCTTTTATCTACTAAGCTTTTATCTACTGTTTAGAGTTCTTATGTAGAATTTCCAAAAAAATTTTGCAAAGTCAACATAAAGACAAAATAGCCTGTGGGCCGACTAGCCCACGAGCTCGAAACAGGCCACATGGGTCATGCCGAGCTCAAATTTGTAAAGCAGACTTAAACTGACCCGACACAACCACTATACTTGCCTGGATCAGCCGATATGTCAATCTACTTGAGAGCTTCAATTTCATGGGTTAGGCCGAGCTGGCCTATTTACCACCTCTACTGTAAAAATTAAAAAAAATTAAACTGATAGAAAAAACTAAAATATTATTGAGATATTGTATTTCACTCTAATTTTTGGAAGAAAGATAATATATCCCCTACATTCTTAATAGTTTAGATACTCTTTAATTTTTATAAAAATGTCAAGATACCCCCTACATTAATAGTTTTACTTTAAATTAACTAATTTATCCTTCAATTATTAAAAGCATATAACGTAATCATATTATTCTTATTTTTATTTTGTAATAATCAATATAATTTTATTTTGATATTTAAATTCAAAAGTATCAAAAATATTTTGACCTATAATTATTTTTCTCCTCCAAATTTGGTATCAAATTTTTGAATATATTAATTATATATACTTTTTAAAATAGATCATTTATTTAAAATAGTTTTATTTTAAAAATTATGTATCTTTTACAATATTAAAATAAGAATAATTAATATTTTTAAAATAAAATAAGAATATTATTATTATTATTATCATAATTTTTAGTCATTGTCTGAATAATTATGAAAAAAATTAATTATACATTATTTTAAAAATAAGACTATTATCCAAATTATTTTTAAGTTCTAATTTTAGAAAAATAACTAATTAGGTATAAATGTAAAATTCACTCTAGGTGCTAATTTGATTTAAATAAGTACTTTTAGAATAAATTGTTAAACACATCAACTAGCTCTTATGAAGTGCTAGTTAGTGCTACCGAACACGTCTAACTGATTACAATGCAATTAAGAAAGCAATCTTAAAAAAGAAAGGCCACAAGACAACATGTCAACTGATTTTTGACCTATTAAGCATTCAATGGTTTCAAAAAGGCTTCACAATCTTTTATAGATGTTCACTTGTTCTTTAAGAGCATTTAAGTTTGAAGGGTTGACAACAAAGCATGCCTGTAATCAAACTTTCCTCATGCATCAGACATATATATGCACCTAAGTGTAAATGAAATAAATCATAATACTATTCCAGGGGTGCTATTCTGGCATCTAAGGTTAAACAAAATGGGAACAGCAGACCAGCAAAGATAATGGTACCCAGGTACCCATTAGAAATCCTTCTCATCATTTGGTTCCTAATTCATTAAGAATCTTTACTTACCTCTTCTTCAAGTACTTCCATATGCATTTGGAAACATAAATAGCATAAGTTTAAACCAAAATCCTTAATGAGTAGCTTCGAATTTCAAAGTAACAACTAACAGACATGCAGATGCAGGTGTATAGAGGGAGAAGGAGAATAACCTGCATATGTTATGCATAATATCAACTGGTATCTGTCAAAGAGAACTTAGACAAATAATTTAAATTAAACGTTAATATCTGTTTGCCAGAACTTTATATTCTGCCTCAGGCCATTTGCCTGCATTCATGATGAAAAAAGAATGAATTGATTCAGTGTTTATCAACAAACCTCTAGCAAACACATCACCTTAAGGAATCTTAAACGTATTCTCTGCAATCCCAAGTTTTTATGGGATATTGTTAAAGCTGGTGTACCAGAAGATGATGCTTCAACCTCCTTCAAAGAAGATTCAAAATCAAAAGAAAAAGAATAAAAGAACTTCAAGGCACTTTTCATCCTCCAAGAAGCAATATCTGATGAGACACTTCCTAGAATTAGTGGAGCCACAAGCACAAAAAGTGCTTGGGAAATCTTGCAAGATGAATTTCATGGTACAGAAAAGGTATATTCTTCTAAATTACAAACACTTAGGAGAGAATTAGAAAATCTTAGTATGCAAGATTCTGAAACTGCACAAGGTTACTATTCTAGAATAATAGAGATAATAAATCAATTAAGAGTTCATAGGAAAATTATTCCAGATAGGAAAATTGTGGAGAAAATTTTGGTTAGTGTCACAGAAAAATATGATCCTATTGTTACTGTTATTGAAAATACAAAAGATTTAGATGAAATTAAAATAATAAAAGGGGTCTTTAGAAGCTTATGAGAGGAGGCTTAGTAAAAGAAATGGAAAGCCAATAGAAAATGCTTTTTAAACTAATTATAAGGTTAAATCTCAAAAGCAAAAATCTAGGTGGAAAAATTCAAACAAGAGAGGAGAGAATTCTAGAAATTATGAAAATCAAAATAATAAAGTGAATTCATCTTGTAAAATAAACAAGATTGTTGGTTTCATGGTAAATCACAATGTAAAAATTGTAAGACTGTCCCTTTAGAGAATATCATCAGGTTAATTTTTCAGAAAATAAAGATGAAAAGAATTTCTTTGTTATGCTTGTCAATCTGCTTGTAATAAAAAGAAAAAAAAAAAAAAAAAGACAAATGGTATATAGATAGTGGATGTAGCAATCATATGACCAGTGATGAAAATATGTTTTGCAAAATTGATACCTCCACTAAATCACAAGTAAGACTTGGCAATGGGGCACTAGTTGAAGTCAAAGAAAAAGGCACAATTGCTGTAGATACAAAGTAAGGGAGGAGATTCATCATAAATGTTCTACTGGTTCCCAGCCTAAAACAAAATCTACTTGGTATGGGTCAAATGCTCCAATTTCCTATCTATTGAGAACGTTAACAGAACCAGCAATATCAAAAGAAGAACAAGGAGAGGAACAATGAGAAAAAGAGCCTGAAAAACTCAGACTCCCACTCAAGCATTAATGTCTCAATGCGATGATTTTACTCCTAAATCTTAACCAAGGAAAGTGAGGCAATTATCAGAAATATATGAAACTTCCAACTTCAGTACAATGGAACCTGAAAGTTTTGAAGCTGCATCAAAAGACGAAAATTGGAGAAAAGCCATGGAAGAAGAACTAAAGATGATTAAGAAAAATAACACATGCGAATTTGTTGATCGGCCAGAAAATAAAGATGTCGTTGGGGTTAAATGGATCCACAAACAAATCTCAATTCTGATGGTTCATTACCAAAGCACTACCTTGAGAATAGTTCTGAGTTGCTACGAGAAAAGACTGGAGTTACTGGAATTTGCATCGAGGAGGAATGTTTCTAAAAGGACTCAATTGAAGAAATAAAAATAATTGGTGCAATTTCTAGAATTGAAGTTTCTAAAAGGACTCAGCTCAAAAGAAGAAAAATAAAATTCACATGGCAAATAGTAAAAACTAAATTCCAAAAGCATCAAGCCGGCCAAGTGTCAAAGCAGCTGTACCAGTTAGGACTTCCAGTTTACTCTGGAATGAAATCAGTCTAATTTGGCGTTAAGTTGGAGTTGAAAATTCAACAATAATAGCTGAAAACAGTTGAAATTGTAAACCGACCTAAAATGTCTATATAATTGGCATATAGGTCCATGAAAATGTATTCCAAAAAAAATTCAATGAATATTGACATTTTCCCCGTGAGGTTTGACCTACTAGCCAAATACTTCCATAATATTTTAGAAAAAATAGATACTCCCTGATATTTGAATAAATAGGCAGATAACCCCTGAATTTTTATTTCTATTAGTTGACAGCTTAGTTTATTATCATTTGTCCCTCATTTTTTATATAATAATATTTTATTTTATTTTATATATTTTATTTTAATATATTTTAAACTTTACACATATTAATATTTTTTATTGTTAAAAGAATTAATATTTTATTTTAATATTTTTCACACGCATATAATATTTTTTTTTTAAAAAATATAACAATTCAGTCTATATTTTTAATAAATTTTTTAATCATATTTAATATACTCAAGATTAAATACATTTTTAATTTGTTATTTCAATAAAAAATTTAAAAAATAAAATATTATTAAAAAATTTAAACAATGAGTTAGATTAAAGTCATATTAAAATATTTTAAACTCATGTTAAAATATTTATATTCTTTTTTTCTTTTTTCTGCAATAAATTTGATATTTAATTATTAAAAGAATTTTGAAATATATTTTAACATTTTATTTTTATATTAATATTTTTATTTCAAAGATTATATAAATTTATATATTTTTTTTGAAAAAAATTATGAAAATATAAATAAAAAAGTAAAAAAAAATTAATACATTTGTTAATAGAATTAGCAATTAAATATATTTTATATTCTTATTAACCAATATATTTAATTTTAATTAAAAAATAGAAAAAGAAGAAAATTTTTGATTATTTTTATTTGTAATAATATAACATGTATTTATTGTTTACATTTTTATTTATATTTTCATTTATAAACAATAAATACACAAAATTTTTTTCTTTTTTTATATATATTACAAATAAAAATTGTTTAATAAAAAAATTTTCTTCTTTTTCTATTTTTTTTTAATATTTTCATTTATAATTTATAAACAAAAATTAAATTATATTTTTAATAAGAATATATAAAATATATTTAATTACTTTTTTATTAATTTTCTATTAACAATAAATACACGTTATAATATTAAATAAAAAAATTTTTTTACTTTTTTATTTTTTTTAAAATTAAATTATATTGTTTATTTTAAAATATAAATTTTTCTAACAAATGATAATAAAATAATTTTCATAAATTTTTCTTAATAAATTTATAATCTTTTAAATAAAAATATTAATATAAGAATAAAATGTGAAAATATATTTCAAAATTCTTTTAATAATTAAATATCAAATTTATTACAGAAAAAAAAAAAAAATATATAAATATTTTAACATGAATTTAAAATATTTTAATATGATTTTAATCTAACTCATTGTTTAAATTTTCTTAATAATATTTTAGTTTTCAAATTTTCTATTAAAATAACAAATTAAAAATGTATTTAGTTTTGAGTTTATTATGAAAAAAATATTAAATATAAATTAAATTTTTATATTTAAAAAAATTATATTGTGAAAAATATTAAAATAGAGAGTAAAGTGTTATATTAAAATAAAATATATATGAAAATATTATTATATAAAAGATGAATGACACAAATGATAATAAACTAACCGACCAACTAATAGAAATAAAAGTTCTGGGGCATATGTCTATTTATCAAACGTCAGGAGACATCTGTATTTTCTCAAACATCAGGAGGTATTTGCCTATAAGGCCAAACCTCAGGGGGGAAAATGTCAATATCCCAAAATTCAATCATTTACAAAAATTAGGAATCCTAAGGTGATAAGAAGCAAAACAATAGCTCCCGCCTTATTGTATTAAAAAATCTATCCATAATAAAAAAAATTTTCTATAAATTCTATTTCTCTATATTTTTCTATGCCGCTTAAACAACTACAAAATCATTTATACCCATCTATTTTTTAACAGGAAGCAATCCGATATCTGGACCTAATAACTGAGTCTGCATATAATTTTATGGGCTTCATTTTAGAGGCAACCAAAAGAGATACTTACTTTGAGCCCTTATTTATTTTTTTAGCTGGGTTCTTTCCCATTGGTAACGGTCAAAAATTTTATAATAAAGGAGAGAGAAGTTATCAAGTGATGCAGTATTTATTTATTCCAACTGTGTAAAATTGCCTTTAATGGGTGGCCTTCTACTCCCATTTTTCTAACATAAATCAAATTCTCGATGAATAGATAGCATTACCTTATGCTTCAGAGAATGAAGCAGAAGAAAGCAAGATCAAGCGAACATATTTTAAAAATTGAGCTGGAAAATTATGTCATTGGTGCTGCATCAAAGGAATGTAGAACTTCTTCCAACATCATTCTTGTATGGGTGTCAAGAGGACTCTCTGGCTTGTCTGAATGGGTGATATTTAGCAGGTAAAGCTTCCTAGAGGTGACAAATGCAGCTGAAAAGATCCTCTTTATCCCTCCCCTACTGCTATCAACTTTGTACTCAAATTCATAAACTTGTAGACCTCCTTGGCCTGATCTCTCTGCTACTCCAATCAGCTGAGCATCAATTGTACTTTCCTGCTAAAAAAGAATTAAATAAAACTTGATCAGTAACAGAACACAAGCACAAAACACTATCCACCTCTAGTCTTGGAGGATCCTAATTATTCAGAAACCATAATAAGTCATGTAAAATATAAACCCAAGGGGAGATATAAGCAAACAATACTTCCATCACTTAACATAGAAGTATGCACAGAAAGGGAACGTGAGGATTGGTTCTTGAACAAGACAAGCATATTTATAGAGAACCTTTTGTAAAACTTCACAAACATACATCACTATCAGAGGTAGTTATTCCCTTGATAATTATAAACTTTTATTGCATCTTCTCAACATCTTGTGCACTCTTCCATGTTTTCTAATCCCATCCGCCATTGGGCTGATGATGGTTGCCTGAACTATATAGTGAACAAATGCCAGTCTTTGAAATCAAATCTACCATTTGGAACATCAAATTGGCTGTCATCACTCATCATCCATTTCCTTGCTTGGCCCAAATTAAGGCAAGGACTTCAACAAGATTATACTAATAAACTTCAAATAACTTTCACAATTTGACCATATGATAAGTCTAGATACAAATGATAATGATCAAAAGGGATAGACTTTGGTCCTGGTTTCCTCATATCGTTCAACTTGAGAATTCTATGACTGAGGACTACAAAACTTTCACTGTTTGTTAGGGTGATTCTTTGCAATAATTTATTGAGATAAAGTGCTTGTCTATGATCCCTAACTATCATACATAAATTCTGCTTAAATACGTTAGCCAGGGGAATGATATTTAACATATACCACAAACAAATAAATTTTAATTTTTTTAACCTTGGGATTTCAAGAATACATCAGTCCCTCAACAAGATTGAGCTGTTGGTCAAATAATTCTCTTTGATTGCCTTTACTGAATTCTTTAAATCTTCTTAATATATCTTCCTCCAGTAATCAGGAAATCCATTGACCTTGTTGTTCTGGTATTAGAGCTCAAGATAATGATTGCTCTTGAAAATTTGCTGCATCTGTTTCAAAATCAAACTTCCTTTAATCAGACCGACATGCTAGACTGCGGAGTTTCTGGATAAAAGAATCAGAAAACACATTTGTTTCTCCATTGATCTGTCTTCATTGACCCAGAGATGGATGGGATTAGCAAGTGCAAAAAAGTGGTGCACATGGACAATATGTTGGCAAGATGCAATATTCTCTCTTTAGACATGATGTGAAATAAAGCTAGTAATTATTGAAAAATATATTCCCCTTTTAGTATGAATACACAGAAAGTGACAAGGTGTCAAGATTCCTATCACCTTTAGGTGACATAAAGGCATGATATGGACTAAAGTGAATAATTATTAAAGGAATAAATTACTAGTAAATAGTAATAGTGATGTGAGATTATGGAGCACTGCAAGCCATCCTCTAAAAGGAGAAGAATCTGTCTGTTAGAGGCACAATAGTTCAGGAGCCTGGAACTTGTTCCAAAACAAAAATCACCATTCTCTGTTTGTGTACAATGTTCTATCTACCTTAAGTAATGAAAGTATAGTTTGCTTGTATCCTCCCTTGCATTCTTGTTCTCTATTGCGTATGAGTATGCTACATGGTTGCCACATGGTTGGATCCTCCACCATAGACAAGTAAAGACATAGTGTTCTGTGTTTTTTGTTTTGGTTACATATTTAAGTCTATTTTGCTTTTTCTGTTAAAAAAAAAAGAAAAAAATTGATAAGAGAATATATTGTTGCCTACTCAATCCCGTATATGCTACAAAAGAATTGACATTACAAAGAGAAATCAAGTCACGAAAATTTAGATGTGCAATCTCCCAACTTTCCATGTTTCTTTATCCAGAAATAGCACATCTACAAACAAAATCAATCATTCTGTCTAGAAAAGAGCCAGATCTAAATGTTGGCTAGGTAAGCGTTCTGTAATAAGAGAGTAGTTATGAACCCTGTAGACCACCCCCATGGGGGTGGTGAAGGAAGGGCTCCAATTGGTAAAAAAGGACTTGCAACCCCTTGGGGTTATCCTGCACTTGGAAGAAGAAGTAGAAAAAGGAATAAATATAGTGATAATTTATAGCAACTAAAACGGGAGGTGCTTTTGAACATGGGCTTCTTTTGTCCATAGAATAATCCCATTGACACCTTCTCTAACCCTGTATATCTCAGATGTAATAGTAAGCAAAGTTCCTAGAAGAGAAAAGCCTCATGCAAGATAGAGATAATGAGCAAAAGAGAATGACAATTGCCATATTTATCATAAAAGTTAACCGATCAACCATTTGTTTTTGATGGATAAATTTAGACCATCTTGACTTACTTTTTGCATATGTACCCTATCATCAGATCTTGGCAGGATTGCATACTTTTCATGATGTTCTTTTGTTGAATTCTATAATTTAATTCTCTTTGAACTCATTTATTTTGGCATGCTCATACATCTAAATCTACCTCATGGGCATCCTTCTTGATACTACAGATTTGCAAGATAAGATATGAAAAATTTAGAGCTGATCTAAAATATTATGTCAACCACAAAAATTGAAAATCTAATGGACCGAGAGGAATACTGCATTGAACATTTGAATCTGTTCAAGTTCCATGGCAATTTTAAATTACACTAGCTTTCTCCTTTAAAGCTCTTAAACCATGGAAACAGAAATGAACTCTTATGCATCTCTGAAAAAGAACCTTCACTCCCTTTAATTCCATACGTCTTAATACTTCACGCGCACCTCCAGTAAAATTGAGCTAGTTTGTATTATAAAGATAACAAAAAGTTGATAAATCTAGATTTGTTAATCTATACCAAAGAAAGCATACGAAACCAATAGAAAAATTCATATTCATGATATCACAAAAACTTCATTGGTTTTTGCACCATATTCGAAACAAAACTTCATGACAGAATTTGTTGATCATGCAAGATAATATAATCAAAGCTTCATTCTGTTTGAAGGTCCACTATATTGACTCCATATAGATCAACAGAAAGAGAACTAGCACAATCAGCTTCTGAACTGAGAAGATATCTTGAAATGAAATTAAGAAATATCTTTATTACATTTTGAGAGAATATGAAACGCTCCCTTGACTAATCAAGAATTTGCTCCAACAAGGAAATTTAGTTTATCAAAAAAATAAATAAATAAATTTTCCTCTACATTTGGGAAATGATCCCAAGTACAGTTCAACATTAAAATTTTCATTTTCAGAAACCTCTCCACAATACGTATAAAGATTCTGCTGGGATAGCATAGTGATCTCTCGGATCAAACCATCTTCAAAAACAAAAATAATATGCATAAGTAAAAGCAGAGCAATTTTGATAGAGTCCTAAAGTTTCTTAAAGCTGTGTGCATACAGAAGCAAAACACTGCTATGATTCCTTCATTAAAAAGCTAAATCTCACCCTCTGGCCTATACTGCATCACCAAATTGAGTAAATGAAAGAACAAAACATTCATTCCATGCTGAAAATTAAAGTTGCTTTACAACAAACAAATTCTGAACACAACATTCTTCGAAGATTATTTCTAGCACTTTTATCAAGAATCATCCAAATCAAATAAACATTGCATTGAAGTAAAACCAAGTCCAACAATCAGCATCATCATCAAATACATACAGAAAATGCCCACAAAAAGAATAACATAGACAGACACAAAGTTGGTAAGTTACCTTGCGCTTTTCGGCTTGTAGAAGCTTGTCAGCCACAAACTGAGGAGTTCCAAAATCTCCAAGGCTGCTAAGACGAACTGGGTTCACCACTACCCCCACATTGTTACTTCCCTTATTTGCCTCCTCGAAGAGCACTGTTGCCCCTGCTTTATCCACCTAAAAACCAAAACCCAATTTATAACAGAGATAATCAAATCAAATCAAACCAAACATACAAACTATTAACCTTAATCCAAGAAGTGGGTTTGAGTAAAGTGAAACCCTCCTTGGAATCCGTGTATCTTTCAAGCTCCACATGTTCAGGCAACGAAGCTTTAGAAATTTCTGGGTATAGCCCATTTAAGAGTAGCACAAAACTTGAGAAACTGAGCTGTCTCCTGCTCAAACAGGGTGACAATTGTACCACTGACTCTTTGTTATCGGCATTGCGGTATCTTGGGTTGCATTTTTGAGACGAAAAGGAGGATTTTGTTACTGAGATTGAGAGGACGGTTTTTGTTGAAGAAAAGAACTTTATCCAGGAGTTATGGTTAGAGACTGAGAGGACCAAGCAAATTTGCGAAGCCATTACTACAGAAAACCTTAAGTGCCATATCATCATTGTCGTCGTCATTTGGTTTAAAATTTTAGGGAAATAATCGACAATACCCCTATTTTAACTCAAAAATTCCAAAATGCCCCCCACACTAATTTTCATTCATTTTTGTCCAAAAATAACCAAATTGGACCAATTTGCCCTTATACCCAAATTTCATTGCCCCAAATTTTCCTTATTCCCAATACCCAAACCCAAGAAAGTTTCGAGCAGTGGAAGACGATTTTGAGCAGTGAAAGTTTATTTCAAGCAAGCTAAAAGTGATGCTCATTGTACACAAAAGAACAAGAGGGTTTTCTTTAAATATTTTGCGCACCATATAAGTTAGGTTTTCTTCCCATTTTGCACTTTCGATTTAAGTATATATATGTATTATTTAGGTTTTTATGATGTATTAGGGTTAGAAATAAGTCAATATACATTGTGCAATGTTTGTTATTTGTTTGAAAATCATGATTTGATTATAAAATACAGAAAAATATGATTAAAAGACGAATAAGACAATTTTGAGAAAATCTATTTGTTTGAACGTATGTAGTTTCGAAACTACTTACGTTCAAGCAAAGCGATTAAACTCTCTTGTTCAAAACTATCGTTTTGCTCAAATGCATATAGCTTTGCTTGAAACTGTTGTGGTCACATTCTTGGTTTTAACTATGTAGTTTGCTCGAAACCAACTATTGCTTGAAACCTTGCTTTTGAGCACGAAAGTCTCGAGCAATAATTAGTTTCAAGCATTACATTTACTTGAAACTCTAAATTGCTCGAAACCTCATTTTTTAGCACGAAAGGGTGGTATCAAGCAATAATGAGTTTTAAGCACTTATTTTTGTTCGAAACTATATTGTTCCCACACTTTTGAGCACTCTTGTTTTGAGCAATATATAATTTCAAGCACTTACATTTACTCGAAACTATATGTTGTGCGAAACCATACTTTCTAGCACTTAAGTTTCGAGCAATGATTAGTTTCGAGTAAATGCCGCCTAAAAGTACATATATACATATACGTTTCCAATCATGAATGTTGGAATAGTGATTGCTATTGTTTCATCTGCTTTAAATTTCATTGAAACTAATGTTTTCAACTTTTTTTTTTCTTGTCTAAGGAGAGATGGTTATTGTCACTACCACACTGAAGACGAAGAAAAATGACCATTTCCAGGCAGTGGTGACATCACAGTCATACTTATGTGATATGACGGTGATACATGCAAAGTTAACAATGAGGCAACAGTAGCTGTTCCGACAGACATGCTTAGGTCATTTTCTAGACCTCAATCTAGATTTGAATTTTGGGCAATATAGTACACCATATACTATTACACAAGGTTGAGACGAATGAAGCAGAGTAGAAGCTGTGATATTGTGTTAGAGGTAAGAGTACGAGATTCTCTCAAGTTGAGTTTACATTGATCACTAGTTTAAAATTTAGGCCATTTCTAGAAGTTGTGTCACAGAGTGATCGATTACGAGTTATATATTTTGGTAGAAAGCCCTCTATTTCATTGAAGACTATACAGAAGTTTTATGAGAGGATCGACTTGAGCCGTATAAATAACATGGATATTGTCAAGCTAACACTATTTTATCACCTTCAACGCATTCTATTGGGTAGGGATAGTAAATACATTTCAAATACATGGATTCTGTGTATTTTAGATAATCTGGACTAGTTTAACCAGTATCTGTGGGGTCCTCTTGCTTGGTCTTTCATGTGTCACTGCTTGAGGAGAGTGATGGGCGTGCAGGTTAAGCATTATTAGGAGAAATTAGCTAAGGTATTAGAGAAGGGGAAGACAGACATGAATAGATACATTGTTAAAGGATTCCCGATAGCATTTTAGGTATTACAACCTTCTTTACTTGTGCTAATCCATAAGTTGTACAATTATGGATATTTTTCAAATGTTGTTGCATTAAATTAAATCATTTATTACACTAAGATAGTTATATTATTATGTAGGTCTGGATTTATGATGTTGTCTCTAGTGCGAGGCCTAAGTTCATGCAACTACTTAATGACAACATACTTCGTATGTTGAAATGGCAATCGGTTAGAAAGAAAGTCCGATCGAAGCACATGGATATACAAATATTCAAAGTGCATGCAGTAAGTTATATTATTGAAATTTAAGTTAATTATCTACAGTTGTAATTGCCATATTTTTTTTTTCAATTGTAGATGATTTTAACTGATTGTTTCGACTACTATAAGCACCGATGCATTTGTGGACGTTGAACTCCACAGTTGAGGAGTGTGCTTAGCCGTACGTACAGTCATTGTTGGAGTTCATCGGCTAAGATGCATTCGTGAACACCTCCATCCTTGTTGATGGCAAAAATGATGTGGTTGACATGCCTCCAACAATAGAAGTGTAGACATTCCTTTGCCACTACGTAAGATGTTGGTACCCCATTTACTCCGAAGGCTGACACTATAATGACCACTACTGCATCGATTCCAGCCCTGCTTATGCAGAAAAATGTACGACACATGAACTTAGAACTACTGTTTGTAATTATTTAGGTTTACACATTATGTTATATGAATATTTTTCTAACTTGTACTTCTCTTACATTACAATGCCCACGGCCTCAATGGGCTAAGTGAGTTACGGAGCTTGGCTCAAAGCTATTTTTAGAGGATTTCGCTGGCACAGACTTCTTTACAAATGTTCGTGGTTTACACTCTGATTTTGAGGGGTTCACAGCGAGGTTGACGGAGGCATCGTAGTTACAGCGCAATAGTTTGTAGTGCATTCTCGAGGAGGTCCACCTAGTTATATGTCTGCATGATTGTCTTGGCACATAGGTATTTTTTATGTTGTTATTTTTTTTTTGGTTTTCAACCCTAGTGGTTGTAATAAGGTCTCAATTCGATTATTTTTTTAGATGAGAAATAAAGTAATGTTGGATGAGAAATGGTTGCCTGAGGCCGCATTAGTGTTATGTTTGACATACTCTTGTATGTATAGTCGGTTAGATGTAGGATTAAGATTTTTTAAAATGTCCACTATGTAGTCCAAACTCTGTCCATCTTTTTTTCTCAGGAATTGACATTTTATGTATGTTTCATGTATTTCAGGTGCTTAAGGACTATGACGGAGGTGCGAGCATATGCATTGTTGACCAGCCCCCTTTGCATGAAGAAGTCTGATTTGGTCATAAATATATGAGATCTAAATTATTTCAGGCCCACTATGTTGACGGTTCTTCTTATCGGATCAGTTAGTTTGTATGAACTATGCCACAGTATGGCCCTAGATACCAAATTAAACTAGGAGAGCTAGTTCCAGACCAACAATACGTGGAGTTCTTACAATGGTTAGATACTCCAAAGGTATGTATTGAGACTAGCAGCTATACGTTGACACCAGGGTGGATTAGAGATGTGTTGGATCCTCATTCATGGCCAGACAATAGGGTAAGTAATTATCGTCCATCTCTGCTAAAATAATATTTAATTTTTTTATTTTTGTTGATTATTTCGTTTGTTCACGTCGATGGTTCAACATATGACAGATTACATGGAGATGTTGTCACACTGTCAGCTTGTTTGCAGAGACTTGATTCACCAAGATTGAACCATTGCTTCTTCTTATCTATATATAAGAGCTAATTGACATTTTTTTTTTTTTGTATTACCGTCAGTTAACACTAACATTTCTAATCTCTAATTTGCAGCCGGCTCTTCATGAGACATGGAAAGGGAACTTAAAAAACTAGTTAACTAAAGGCGAGTTCTCCTATAATGCAGACATCCATGCATTTGTGGTCGGTAGGCATAGGCATTTGTAGCTAGATTAGATCCAGGACCAGAATGTGAACATCCCTATTTATGTTTGTGATGACTATTGGATCGTGTACAATGTCCACTTACGCTGTAGAGAGATTACAGCATCACCTGGGGCACATAGAGATCAGTAGCTTAAAAACGTTATGCAACCCTTGTACAGACTTCTTTTGCACCTGCTTGCCCAGATTGGATTTTATAAGTTGAAGACTAATGTACGTGATTACTATCACCCTTTAAGACATTCCATACCAAGATCCAAGGTCAGGAGACTGTGGCATTTTTACTCGTATGTTCATTTAGTACTTAGGGTTAGGGATTCCTTTTGATTTTGGACTAGATGATCACCCGTCTTTGCGTTTAGGGGTCATAATGGATTTATGGTCCAGCAAGTTTTCATAGACCCATATTTCTGTACATATACTTATTAATATATACATACATATATATATATATATATATATTACTTTTTTCACTTATATATATGATTTTCAAAATTGTTATTTCTACGCTAGAATGGAAAATAATTAGATTCAACCACACCTATTAAATTGATGTTAATAATGGAGTGATGGAAAGCCTTTGTATCAAAACTCTGTTATTGAGAATTTGCATCAATTTTTAAACAATTATGGAATAATTAATGGAATAGCTAGCAATTAAAATCAATGAACACAAGCTTCAAATGGAAGTTAAGAGAGTTATTTAATAATTCATCTATCAATAAGAACTTCAAACACTCAAATTCATCAATTAATAATAATAAATTTTAATAGTTAACTGCATTAATTAATAACAACATCAAATTCTCCACACTTCCGCAACAAGTACAGGAGTCTACTTTAATTACAACGAAGCAAAAAAAATGTCTGAATCTTAAATGTAAATCACCTAGCTAACTGTGGCCCAAGGGGATAGGATTTTTACACATAGCCCGATTGTGACCAACTTGTAGATGACGGCTACACCTCCTTTGCACAACTTCTTCGCCACTCGAAGGTATTTCTTGTTTCCTTGGTCAACTAATAGATAGACACTATATCGAAGGGTAGACGTTAACTTTACGTACCTGTAGTGAAACCACCCAATCAACATCATTACCCATGAGGTAGATGGGCTCTACATAGGCTACGACATTTACATCGGTGGTGTAGTAATAAAAGCACAAGGAATTATGTGATAAATGTACGTGCTAGCAAGCGGCTAAAGCATTGGCACATAACAATTGTTGGATGTCTATATATATCTACAACTACATTTCTTTTGTTGTATGTCCACAATCTCTACACACCCTCAATCCTAAACCTCGAACTCAAATTTGGACATTGGGTGAACTATTATAATACGTGACAACTTGTTTTGCTCATCAATCTTTGCCTACACTGCTTCAGTCAAATACCATCTCTCGTAACATACAACTCCCTCTACTCATAAAACCACCTCTGTATTAATGATCTAATGAATTCGACCAAAGGAATAATAGGAAGATTGTGAGAATCTTTAAGCAAGGAGTTTATACTTTTTACAATGTTCATAGTTTGTATGTCGTACCTATAGGATGGAAACAATGACCTAGCCCATCTGTACAAACCAACCTCCTCTTCAAGTTACTTATTTGCTTCAGGTTCATTTCCTTCAAATTGTCCATGTATTTGTTAAACTCACTTTGTTGAAACGTATCCGCTGCCTTAAAATACACTGCTAGAAAGGTGTCGGTCCTTTGTTACTGCATCTTGTACTTTGCCTTCAAATTTTGAAGTATGCGGTACGTACAAAATTCATCAGTTGCATCAAGGAATACTGTGCCGATAGCCTTTATTATGCTATTTTGGCGATCTAAGATGAAAACTGAATTCTCTATTGGTCCACTGGCATCCAGGAGCTTCATCATGAACCATTCCCACGATGCATCAATTTCAAAATCAATGATGCTATAGGCAACTAGGTATACTTGATTGTTTCCGTCCTATGCAATTGTAATGAATATGTCTCTCTAAATCTGCTCTTAAGGAAGATCCCGTCAATGGCAATAATTAGTCAAATAATGTTATGAAACCCCCTAATGCAAGGTCCAAATGCCATAACAAAGTACAAGAAATAGTCAGCACCATCTATTTCTATGGCAGTAACAGTCCCAAGTTTTTTCTCCTTTAAAACATGACAATACAAGGGAAGTTTCTGAATGATTTAGACGAATCTCCACAAACAATCTTTAGAGCCTCTTCCTTGCTGTGCTAGGTTTTTGTGTAAGGTAAATGAACTCTACAATCATTTTTAATATCATCTTAAATATTCCTCATACTGCATATCCTGCTTGCGTCTTTGAACTTATCTTTTATAAGTTGTCTAATCACCTGACTGCTTGCTTGGTGATGCCCATCTTGCAGTTTCTCATTTTGACAAGTATGTATTGCTCCCATGTGGGTAACTATGAAGAAAGTATTATTGTTGTTCTTAGTTGCCCAAATCTGCCATTTACAACCCTCAAGAATGCACTTCGCCTCAAAACGCCTAGCATCAAACTTAAAAATTTTAAACTAGAAGTGGTTGTTCAATGCCATTATACTTAATCTGTCATGTAGTTCCTGCTTAATACTAATAATCTGCCTAACAGATAAATCTCTTGACACAGTAGTTGAGAAGGCATTGGTTTCTATAGTTGTAGACGGTAGAAGACAAGGCAATGATCGGATGTATTCATTTGAGATGATAAAGCTACCATAGAGCTACTTCTATATACAAGATTTGCATGAACGTCTTCTGATGCCCCGTTTTCTTTGTCGTCTACCACATTTATGCCTTCGTGTTGAAGACAAAAGTCAGTACCATTAAAGATCCTATCATTGCCATGATACTCGTACAGTTATTCTTCATGGTAGTGGAGAGGAGAATCACCTCCATCGATTGTGGTGGCATCGTCCTCAAGCCAAGGAACACGATGTTCATTGAGCAGTGGATCTCATTTTGTTGCAATGTTGAGCAAGATGGATGAAATGCTATGGGAAGAACTATGTTATTCACTTGATTGATATATTGAACTGTGTCATCATCGCAGGTATCGGTTCACTCAACTAGTTGCTTTTACTGGAGGATTTAAATGGAGTTATTATGGCACCACATGTGTTAGTATATTCCGAAACAAGTGTCCTTGAATGTTCTTCCCTTCCAATATGGTACACAGTAAGATAAAGATGTCAATAGCATGTCATACTTGAAACATATCATAGATCATTGACATTGACAAGCACAAAATTTGTTCTCTGTATTGATCCTCGCAACACTCTGAGGCAAGCCAAACATTCGTGAGGTACCAACAAATATCACTTTCACTATAATACTGAACTCCAATGAATTAATCCCCCATACAGAGTACAACATCTGCATGAATTGGTCAAAGTTTATTTTTACATCAATAATGGAATGATATCTTCTTTGACGTAAACATCACCACCGGTAGGAGTTCATTCCCATGAACTTCCAAATAACATAACTATCATAATCGGCCCTTCCATAACTGCACCAAAATAGCAAAACAAGTTTTTCAATAACATACATATATAGAAAAAGCTATCACTTCATTAGCTACAACAAATATCACTACAATTTCGAGCAAGGTGAAATTTTTCACCTTACTTGGAACTATAATTCTTCTTACGACCTTTTATCCCAATTTTCATTTTCAACATTTCTAGGGTTAATTTTCCCACACTAACAACATGATTTACATCATAACTACACCCAATTCACAACTTCAAGCATTCTCGCCAGCCACATTAATACATTTCCCATACAACACCAAAATTTTCACCTTGTAATCTATATCAAAATAACTAATAACTAATAGGGTTAATAAAAACACTACCCTTTCTGATTTTTCTTCGACAATTTTTTAAAATGTGGTAATTGTATGGAATCGGTTTTGAGGCTATTGGTGTTCGATTTACATGGAAAAAGAAGAGAAGAAAAGAGGATGAAGAAAAGAAAAGAAAACATATAGTTTTTCGAGTATAAGGGCAAAATTGTCCACTTATGGTGTTTTGGGAAAAAAAGAATGAAAATTAGTGGGGGGGCATTTTTGAAATTTTGGATTAAAAAAGGAGCATTTTCGGTTATTTCCCAATATTAACAAATACGTCCCTTATGTTTTAAAATACAACAAATAAAGAAATAGTTTGGTTATTTATGACAATTAAGTACCTGTTGTATAAGGACAAGAATGGGGCAGGTTAAGGGCGAGTTTTGCCATCCTCGAACTCGCTCGGTTTAGGCCTAATTTATCCTTGAACATGTCCCTTCCCCATTTTGAGAGAAACGAAGCCAGAGTCACATCGCGTCAATTTCTAACCCACTCAACTCGATCCCAACCAGCCCCGATTGAACTCTGTTTTGATCAAGCTACAGTGTTGCTATAGTAATCTAAAGTGTTTACTGCAATCAAATTAAAAGGCTTGCTACAGTGGAACGCTACATGATGAGCTGAATTTTTGGGCCAATTACAATAACAAAACTCAAGTTACAGTGTTTTACAGTATCAATCAATAATATTTTTAATAGTAAATAGGGTGGGTCAAAGCAAGGTGAAAAATCCCCAAACCCACCTTAATTTTCAAGTTGATTGAATTTTAAGATCCTAAACCCACTCTAGTTTTCAAACGAATTGAATTTTTATGGCCCAAGCCTGTCCCAAACGAAGTGTTGCGAGATAGAATGGGTTCGGAGAAAATTATCATCCCTACTATCATATAGAGATGACAATTTTCACCGAGGAGATTGCTTGATTCCCCCATGATTTTTGGAATAATACATTACATTCCTACATTTTTTCTAATAACTCATCATCTTCTTGAATTCTGATTTTACCTTGTAATTTTTAAATATTTTCAATTTTTTATTTAGTAATTTAAAGATGAACAAATTGAAACCAAACCTAATGAAAATAAATTAATAGCCTTACCATTGCACCAAATACATTTTTATAATAAATTGTTAAATCCTTAATAAATAACCATATATATATAAATTTATTAATATTAAATTCTATTGATAATAATTTTTTAATATAAAAATTTATAATTTAAAAAGAGTTTTATAATCATTAAAATTTTAAAATATTTCAAATTTAAAAATTATTATTATCATTAAATTACAAATTTTTTGAATTAAATTTAAAAATTAATAATGATTTCAAAATAAATTTAATTTTACAATAAATTAGATTTATTTTCCTTAATAATTTTAAAAATTTATAAATTTTAGAAATATTATAAATTTCAAAAAATTATTATCATTAATGATGATTTTAGAATAATTTATAAAATTATTTGAAATTATTTTATTATCATTAATAATAATTTAAAAATAATTTTATTTTTATAGTAAATTAAATTTATTTACTTTAACAATTATTTTAAAATATTATAAAATTTTAAATTATTATCATTAATAATGTTTCAGAATAATCTTATAAATGTTAATGATTATAAAACTAATTTTAAATTGTAAAATTTTTTACATTAATAAATGTAATTTTATTTTTAATAAAATTTATTATGTGTTTTAATAGAATCCTCACAATTAGAATTTATTTTTGCAATTCAAAAAAGAAAATTTGTTCAATCAGTTCTGATTCAATGGTTCAGATTTAAATTAATAAAGAATAAAACTGAAAAAATTTAAATGTCAGAAGAATAATAGGATATTAAAGAAAATATAAGTGTTAATAAAGTATTACTCAAAAATTAGGAGAATCAGACGTTCTCTCTTTTCCTACAAGGTTGCGAGCCCACAAGAGCCCTCTTTGTTTGGAGTTAGAGTTGGCAAATTCCCGGGTTTAGGCCGGGTTTAAAAAAACCTGGCTCAGACCCGGTTTTAATTATAGATGTTCAGGCTCGAGCCCGAGCCCGGATTTTAATTATAAAATTCGAGTTAAAACCTGGCCCGGGCTATAAATCCAGGCTTCTAAAGCCCGCCTACATTTACAAATGTTTAGGCCTGATTTTATTAATTTTTTAATTTTTTAATTTAAATTTTATATAAATTCTATTTTTTTTAGCAAATATTAGCTCAATAAAATAAAACAACTAAAATTCTACAAAAATTATTTTTTTCCTTACTAATGAGGTTAGTGAATTCTTAAAAATATTATTTACAATTTCTTAAAATATAAAATAATAATTAATAATATGTATGAATTTGTTTTTAGACCTATTTTAGATCATAACCTACAATTAATTATATTCTTAATTAGCACTTAATAATAAGTTTTAATGTGAGATTAAGCAAAAATATTTTGTTTTCCACATTGTCCAAAATAAAGTAATAATAAATTAAGAAATAAATTTTGATTTTGAAGTCGAATTCTGGACTAACCCGGATTTTAAATAAAAGCCCGGATCCGGATCCGGGCTTTAAAATTGTAACTCGAGTTCGACCTGAAATAAATTTCATTCCAGATTATACACGACCTCAATACCAGGCTTTTTTCGGGCCGGGCCGGGCCAGGCTCGGCCTAGGCTTTTTTGCCATCTCTATTTGGAATAGGGATCGGGGAGGGTTTGTCCAAAAATTCAGGACTAAGTTGGGTTTAAAAACTAAAATTTGTCCCTATTTTATAAAAAGGTCAGAGATAGGGATGGCTCCTTATCTCGACCCGTCCAGAATCCCCAAAATTAAATTTAAAATTTATGTAGATAATTATATATGTATCTATTTATTGAATGAATAATTATAAAAGTTTTATAGTTTTTATTTTAGTCAAACAAATCCTTTAAAAAGGTTTATAATTTTTTAATTTAATCAATTAAATTTTTGATAAATATTAATAAAATTTTCGATTTAATCAATTTTAAAATTCTTATTAAATTGTTTTCACGGTAAAATAATTTGCTAAAATAATTAAAAATTAAAGAAAATTAAAAAAATTTATGATTAAATTTAGAACAATAAATTTTCATAAAATAAAATAATATATTATTGTCAAACAAAATAATTAATTTGTAATTAATGAATTAATATATTGTAATAAAGTAATATAAGATTAACAAAACAAGTAAGTTCTTGAAAATTTTCTTTTTTTCTTAAGATTTCATTTTTCCTTTTACCAAACACAAATTTGTATGCAAAATTATCAAAAAATAAAAAACCCTAAGATTTTCTTTTTCTCTTCATATTTCATTTTCTAAGAATGATTTAATACATTTTTCTAACTTTATCAATTTTATAAAAAATTATATCATAATTTACTAATATACTTATTTGTTTTTATATTTGTATAAGTCAGTAAAAATATTATAATAAATGTATCAATCAAATTTGATATTTTTTGTTAACAAAATTTTTATTAATTATAATATTTTGTATAAATTGTCTCAATCAAATTAATGACCGTTATTATTTATTTATTTTCAACAACTAAATTAAGAAGGAATCAAATATTTATTTTTGTTATATTATTTTGATGATATATGACACTGTGATTCACAAATAAATAATTTATTTATTTATTATTAAAAGGATATAAAGATTTAATTTGCATTACGATATTTGATAAAATATTGAAAATTAAATGATATTTTTAACAATAAATTAAAAATTGATAATTATATTAGCTAATTTTTGTTAAATACTTTAAGTATATAATCAAGTTAGTAAATTTAATATTTTAAATATGTTTTTATGGTATTTGAAATTTTTGTCAATATATTCTTTATTTTGAAAATTTTTATATTATATTATATATATAATAATAATAATAATATTTTTAAATTTAAAACAATTCAGATTTCATAATTATAACTCATAATTTTATATAAATGTGTTTAAAATTTTATTATTGTTAGCTGAAATAGCAAACTATTAATATTACTCATAATTTTGGTCTGGGATTTGGTGATATATTTACTGCTTGTTTGACATTTGGTTGACACTGAAAAAGGGTTTTCACGAATTAACAAAGTTATTTTCTTTCTATTAGAAGAAGTTCAAAATTTAAACTTTTGACAGTAGAGTTTTTTCAGATTTTTTAAAAGATAAAATTGTTTAAAATACTCTTATTTTATTTTAAAATTTTACGTTATTTTTTTTAAAATAAAACATTAAAAATTTGTCTATTACAATAATTATTCAAATTTTCTCAAAAATTATTTACGATAATCAAACAATTAATAAATTTTTATTAAAAATTTTACTCATAAAAATTTTATTTTAAAATCTTCATTTAAAAAATTATATCAAATAAACCCTTAATTCAACTCACCTGTCTCTCACACCATATACAGCATTGTAAAAAGAGTAAGGACAGCCACCCCTACCTCCAGTTAGCAAGGATGGCACGTCCACGCAATGCAAGGTTCACAACCACGTCATGCTTGTAGCAAGTGATGCAATTTTTGTACAATTAGTTGTTATTGGCTTACACACATATATATCCATGTTTTCACTTTCTCTTATTTTACTCAAATTAAATTAAATTATAAATTATAATAATATAATAACAAAAGAGAAATATTAAATTTACATTCTTGTAAAATTTAAAATTTTATATTAAAAAATTAAAAAATAATATTTTTAATAATATTTTTTTTTTAGTTAAAATTTTTAATTTATATATTTCATCAATTTAAATATTTGTAATGTAATGGTAAGTGTAGGGTCAATTTTTCATTAAGTTTTGGCTTAAATTCCTAATAATTGCAATAATTTTTTTTTTTTTCCAGTCAAATGAAGGGTCAACCTTGGGGACGGGCCTGTGAGATCCAAATAAATCAGGGACATCCTCAGCTTATTCCCGATTTGGAATTAGTTGCAATAATTTTTTATTGTAATCTCAGTATGTTAATAAAAAAGACAATTTATTATTCTATGTCTTTGTAAACTTTAATTTATCAAGCATAACTCTATTCTATCTTTATTATTACATTTAAATTTATATTTATTTTTATCAATATTATACACAAAACATGGAATTTTTTATCAAATCAATTTATTTTGATATTACACTTTTATCTATATCAATTTTTTTATTATTGATTCTTAAATAAGTGATACTTTTTCACTTGTTCTAAAGATAAGCATTAAAAGAATGTAAATCTGTATATAAACAATGTAAGCATTTGTTAATTAGGGCCATCAATATTTTACTATTAAAATTTATCAACACGTATTTTTTACAATATTTGTTATGACATAATTTACTAAAATCTAACTATTTGTTGAACCATTTGATTTTTTATTTTTTTAACACAATAGAAATATATTATTTTATAATTCTTGGTAATTCTAGTGTGGCCGTAAGTTTATTAGCAATTGTTACGTAATTTTATATATATTTTTTCAAAAAAATTTCTCTTATTGAACTAGTTAAGTAGGTTTAATTACAATTAGACATTAATTCTTGCAAAATGTCATCTATTTCTGTTAAAAAATATATAAAATTAAAGTTCAAAAATAAGAAAATATTGATCAATTTAATTATCCAACAAAGGAAAAGCTTGGAACATTCATAGATGAAAATGAGTAGTAAAATGTGATCCTCCACCAAGGTGAAGAACTGAAGATTCTCTTCATGTATATTCCTTATTGATTTTTAAATTGGGGTTTGATTGTTTTCCCAATTCAATTATAATATGTGACTTGTGAGTGTGATTGAGAGTTCTTTTGCTATTATATATAAATTGATCATTATAATAATTTTCACAAGATTAATTACCTTAATTAATTAATTAAGTAATTAATTAATGAGCCTAATTTTTTTAGAAAATTAAGATTAAGATCAATGAGACTAAATTAATTAAAACAAGAATAAGTATAAAAGTTATTTGAATTTAATAATATGAACATAAAATTTAATTACAAGGTTTATTAACAATAAAGCCTATGAATAGCGTGATTAATTAATTAATATATGAGGTGGATAATTGTATCTAAGCTTCAGAGACAGATATTGGTAATAATTAATTAGAGATTTATTATTTAATATTAATATATATAATAAAATTAATTAATTATCCTTTGAAATTAACGTTATATCCACATACATATTCATATTTGAATTAAAAATAAGGAGGTTTTTAATGGTAATCAAATTAAAAATCTAATTTTTTAAAATAATTATTATTTAAAATATATTTCAAAAATAATTTATTTGAATTAAAATATTTTCATAAAATTTTTTTAAAAATGATCCACAAATATTTTCAATAAAAATATTTTCATTTAAAAAATATAAATAGATTATTTTTGTAATAAATTTTGAACAATAAATATTATTATTAAAAATTCAGCTTACATACTAGGTATTTTAATTAAATTTCTCTATACGTAATTAAACAGATGATTGTGGTATAAAAAATGTGAAATTTAAATTCTAATTACATTAATTAAAATTGAGATAAATTTTATTTGAATTTAATAATTGAGAAAAACAAAATATTTAAACCGTGCTCCCATTTAAATTCCCTCGATTTCTTTCGTTTGAAAATCAAACGGAGCTCAAAACAATCTAAAATCTATCAACCTCCATGAATTTCTCGGAAAAAATGTTGAATTCTCGGAAATCGCCGAGCTTTCTGTCTCAGAAAGCTCATTCCGCGGCTGAACACGAAGATTATCTTCGTATCAAATTAAGGCGAGTTGTCTATCGCCATGAACAAATGAAGATTGCGTATCAAAGTCTTAAATCTCAAATTAAATCCGGTTTGATTGAAGTAATTATAATGTTAATTTCTTCGTAACTCGTTTTGATGGTTTATTTTCATTGTTTTGATTTAATTTGTTTTGTGAAAACATTGAAGGCGGATGAGGTGCTGGTTTCTCTAGCAATTCCGTTGATTAAATTAGTTGGTCTTAAAACTATGGAGATGGCTGAAGAAGGACGATTTTCCACCATTATCTCGGATGATATTGGTTCACCCTACGTAAGTTCCTCTAATTGTATTCATACTGTTGTTACGAGCTGGTTAACAATGAGAGTTGTTGAACTTGGATCATTCTTAGTTGCTCACACGAAATGCTTTGTATTAAAGGTGTATTTTGAATTATCTTTGTATTTCTTAATGTTAGAAGTGAGTGTTTGGTTTGACTTTCTTTAACTGCTCTTAAATCATGAAAGGCGCTTGTTGAATTGATTTTCCTTACGCATCTATTTTTAGTCTTAGATTATTTGCTAATTTTACAGGTAGAAAACTATGCTAAAAAGGCCACTATGGCTGGCAGAGAAATTATAGAGAAACAAAAATCACAGTTAATACAACTTGTACACCTCCTAAAAACACAGATTGAAACGCAAGTCAATTGTCGCCATAATGATATGTTGCAAGCCCTTGCCCAGCATCGTATCTCCCTCAAGGAATTCTTCCAGAAAGCTGTCTTCAGCTTATCCAATCTTCGTCGTCAAAACCGTGACACATTTCCCGTCACAGTGAAGCTCCTCAAAGCCTTATTTGACTATATGGGCTCTGTTTTTGGCTCAGTAGAGACTGGCGTGGATGACCTAATGCAGGATTTAGCTCAAAGTATGTGTAATCCAATGGTAGACTATGTCAAGGGCCTAAAAGCTGATATGAAAACGGGTGCATGTGCACGCTTGTTGACCATTGTAGATGAGATGGATAAAACAATAAGAAGTGGAAGAGTTGAGCTAGAGGAAGCTAGGAAAAAGATCAAAGTTTCAGAAGATGGGAAGATTCAAGCATTGTGCAAGTTAAAGGAAACAGAAGAGAAAGTAGAGAGAATGAATGAACAGCTTAGGCTACTTCCTAAAACCAGAAACAAGCAAGAAGAATCTCTGTTTCATTCTAAGGTACATCCTTTTCTAACCTTTTGATATATTGGATATTTATCTATAATTCTATAATTTTGGTTTGTAGTCTGAACACATGTAGTGATTATGACTTGTGTTTTCTGCAATGATGTGAAGCTGAAAGGCCAGGTATGCTTGGCTTGTTTGTAATTTGAACATGTAGGGATTATGACTTGTGTTTTCAGCAATGGTCTGAAGCTGAAACTGAAAGGCCTTATGTTGTTGGCTTGGTTTGTAATATGTGTGTTTTTAAAACTTTCATCATGGGTATGGATTATGGATGCTTTTAATTTGCTATTTAACTTACTGCTTGCACTCTTTAATATTTCTCCCTCATTTTTAATCCTGCATTAAATTTATGTATACATGTTATTTGTCTGTGGTTTCTAAGCTGCTGAGGATACATGTTTGAGGTGCTTAATTACTTTGAGAGAACTTTGAGGAGGATAG
The DNA here is from genome assembly GCA_022749755.1 of Azadirachta indica. Lineage (NCBI taxonomy): Eukaryota > Viridiplantae > Streptophyta > Magnoliopsida > Sapindales > Meliaceae > Azadirachta > Azadirachta indica. Next base: position 3,955,502 of record CM040447.1, read on the forward strand.
CATACAGTGTGGAGACCGTGTGTGTCTTGTATTCTTTCTGGCTTAAGATTTGAAGTAGAGACATAGAATGAACATCTTTTGGTCTAAAATGTTCATTTGAATTTGGTGTTATGAATATATATTGCAAGGAAAATTTGTATGGTTTATTGTTTATTTATACTATTAATATTTCTATTTTGGCATGAGTTTCGATGTTACAAAAAAGTTTATGATATAAATTATTATTCTGTGCAAGGTGAGTCATCTGTATATAGATGAATATTTATTGCAAATTATATATCATGTTTACCTTGCTTCCATTCTAGAAGCCCTCTTCATGAATTGCACAGATTGCTTAATTATATCTCTTCATGAAAACACAAGTGATCATAATCTACATGGCCCCAAGTGAGTAAACCAGATAGAATTGAACTCTTTTCCACACACTTTATAAGCTCTCTGTCTATCCTATTGTCCTTTCAGTCTGCTAGCTCTATGAAGTTTCAAGGTGTGATGAAGGAAGAGCAAGACAAAGGTGACATGCTACTATGGGAACTATTGAAGAAAAAAAGAAAGCATCAAACACCAGAGAGCCCCATGGGACCAGGAGAACTTCTCAACTTTGCCCCAAAAACCAAGCACCATAAGCCCCCAACGCAGCCATTGATGGCTTACAGCCCAGTTGCCCAGAGTTGCCAGCGAGGTGGGTTGCTTAGAGTTCCCTTGGGGTCATCGCCTTCAGCTGCAATTAAGCAAGCTTTTTCAAGCAATCGCTGAGTTCATGTTTTTGAAATTGTAGACAGTGCCAAAGTGGTGAGTTTTTTGGATAGTATATACTCCTCTGCTTCTGCTACTTTGATCTATTCTATAGTCTATGGAAACTGAAAAGGTACACGATTGGGTAACTCTAACTACAAATAGGTACTACATTCTATTCAGTATCTTGGCATTTGAGACAAGCTTGATGTAAATTCACTAGTAAAATTAAACATCAATATCCACTGGAATATACTTGATCATTTCTTTTGAGACAAGCTCGATCTTTATACTATTACATCATAGTGGGAATCAATAAAGATCACAATCTGCATATATATCCAACTATGGAAAATCCACAAACTTCAGTGTTTGGGCTAATGCTGATGAAATTAAGTAGATATTCTTTGGGAAAAGGTGTAAACAGGTTCCGGGTGAAGAAGCACAGTTGTGAAGTTAATTTGATCTATTATTATTCTTGCTAGTTGCTTATAGCAAGTACTTCAACTTTTTGCAACTTCCATTTCCCATATAATGATTCTTGCAGAAACTCTTTTGTATATGTTATATATATTGCTAGTCATCTACAGGCCTATAACTACATTGATCTCCACTTAAGACATCAATAAGATCATAGCACTTGGATTGTTCATGGAGATGATGACCATATATGCACACATATCAAATGATTAAGGACATTATTAATCAAAGGAAAAACTACAATTACCCCTTGTTATATTTGAATTTTTACATTTATCCTTTTAATAGTTTAAAAAATATCAAAACCCCCTTATCGTTAGTTTTCTAAAGGATAAACTTACTTTTTAAGGGCAAAATGGGCATTTATTTTACTGATATAGGGAGATAAATGCTGATAATTTGACACTTCATTTTAATTAAAAGAAAAATAAAATTAAAATTTTATATTTTTGATCTCATTTATATTTATATTTATATTTTATTTATTTATATTTTATTTATATTTTTTTATTCTTGTTTATATATCTATATCTATACTTATATTAGTATTTATATTTATATATCTATATCTATATTTTTAATCTATATTTATATTTTTATTCTTATTTATATATCTATATCCTATATCTATATATTTACATTCATATTGATATTTATATTTTTAGTTTTATTTATATTTATATTTATATTTGTATATTTATATTTCTATCTATATTTTTAATCTATGTCTATATTTACATTTATATCTAACTTTAAATCTATAATTTAAATCTATATCTATATTTATACTTATATTTATATTTATGTTATTTTATTACATAATAATAGTATTATACTATTATTTCTTTATTTTATTTCTTTTATTTCTTTATTATATATAATAATAATATATTATATTATTACCCCTCAAATTGAATCATCTCTTTCTCCAGTCACAATTAGAAGTAGTCCCAAGGATAATAATGTAAAATTACAAATTTTCTGCGGCTGGGATTCGAAACTCAACCCATCGGGGGTGAGTTCGGTTTTGGCAAAGGCCTGATGAGAGTCCATCAAAGTTGAAGTAACAAAAATCGCTGACATCTGGGACATCAATAGCTCCTGGTTCTCATCCATTCACCATGCTTTGGATACTTCTTCTTTAGGCGTGTCCAAAACAAGGGCAGTAACCACAGCTAACCATTTTTGGGCACTTTAAGACCTTCTGGAGGTTCATAACCATACAAAGCTTGCCTTCTGAAAGCATACCCTGTTCCCACATCAACTCGACCCACCCTGAATGCTTCCAATCTGATCAAAGAAGACTGTGTTTCTGTTTGCATAACGATCGTGCCTATCAATGCCATCAAATCTTTGAGGGAATTGGAAACAGCAAGCTTTGCTTTCAATCTGAGGATCCATCAAGTTCAGTATGAAAGGTGCATTGCTAAGAGCTTCAGAGACGCGAACCTGGAAATGCAAGCAATTCACTCAACCAAACATATAGCAAATAAATTCCTATTAAGTTCCTTCTTCTTTCTACCTTCTGTTACCTCCCAATCAAGCATTTTTTTTTTTTTAAATTCCTATACGTAGAAGCCCAAAATCTAAACTTTGGCATCTTCAAAATTTGTTGAGATTTTTTAAAATTTGTGTAATATTAAAAAAGCCTAATATTTTTTTTTTAATTTCACCATACTCATAATCGAAAACAAAATTGTCTTTATGATACATTATTTGACTTTTATAACCATGTAAATAATATATATTCTTATTGTATTACAAGGTATGGAGAGAAACAAACAACAACACTCAATCATGTAAAAAAGATTAGTGACAAAATTAAAAGAAGAATTTTAAAAATGTCTAATAGTAATTTTTAATTTTAAAATTATCAAAAAAATCTAAAAAATAGACGATTTTACCTCTCCTCATAAAAAATCTAAAAAATGAACAACTTTAATTTTATTATCTTTCGATTGTCAACTATCAATTTTTCAAAATTTTTATTAAAGGGGTAATATTGTCCCTCTATCTAATTTTTCAATAGTTTTCAAATTAAAAACTATTGTTGAGCTTTTTAAAATTTCGTTTTTGATTTTGAATATTTTTGTAAATTTTTCAAGATTAATTGTATAATATCCATGTAATCTAATATATAAAATTAATTAATTTTAACAAATAGAATTTGTACTTAACATTTTACTTTATTGAATAATTGAGAATAATCTTAAGCTCTCTTATTATAAAATAATGTCAGATAATCTAATATATAAAATTAATTAGTGTTAATAAATAGAATTTATACCTAACATTTTACTTTTAAAATTTATTTTCTATTAATAAATAGAATTTATTCTCGTCATTTTGCCTTTAGAACTGATCAAGTTGGTACGCTACTAATTTGTAAGCCAACCGTGTTCGAACTTAGTAGGTAACGTATTAAAATTGTATTTATACTAAGATTTTAAATTTAACTTTTTCTTAATCTTAATATAATTAGAATTTAAATGTTAAATTTTTTATTCAACCTGTAGCGTTAGAGGCTGTTAGTTCTTTTTTGAGTTACTTTATTTTTGGTAATTAAGTATTTTTGAATTTAATTACATTTTCAGATATTTTTTTTTACTGAATACAAAAGAATTTTAAATACTTTTATTAAATCACTTCTCAAAATATATTCATATCTAATTAATTATATTATTATTCATATAAAAGCTGACATCTTTTTTCGGAACCTGTATTATTTGGTTTCATAAAATCTTTGCTTTTATCTGAAATTTATTTATTAAGATTTTCATAAGGTATTATTATTAAATTTCTTTTAGTAGCATGATTATTATTTCTAAATTTTTTGTTTATTTTATTATAATATCATAAGCTAAAATATTTAATGTAAAATTTGCATCAGAAACATCTAGCAAATAGTTAATCTCTCTATTAGAGCATTCATTTTTTTTTTTTCCTAAAATTTGAAGGACTTTGAAACTTAAATAAAAAAAATAAAAACAAAGAAAAGAGGTACTTAAAATATTTTTGATGAGAATTATTTTCTTTTTAACAACTTCTCTTTATTGGCCCTCCCTTTTAAATTCAATTTTCTTCGAAGTAATAAAACAACCAAGAGTTCTTCAAATGACACTAATGCGCACCACTGAAGACGCAACAAGTGTCAATCTGAGGGGCAAATTTGTAAAATTATATATTTAAAAATACAAAATAAATTGTATTTGATTAAATTATATTATATAAGTTAACAGTATTCATTATTTATTATTAAATTAAAATTGTCAAATAAAGAATATTTATAATATTATAATAGTCATAATTAAAATTTAACAAATTAAAATTATATCTAAAGCTTAAATACAACGTTTAAAATAATTAATAATTTTTATTACATTATTAATAATAAATATAATGTCGATATTAAATAATAAATTAACACGGTATCAAGCCAAATTTATATTTTAATATAAGTTATTTACAATCATTTAAATATTTTAAAGATATTTGTTTTACAACTTAATATTGAAAACTAAAAAAAATTATATATGAATAAAAATAAGTTAAAATTTTTTATTTACTAGTAAATACAAATATATGAATAAATTTATTCAACTGTAATTTTAAAAATAATGATATAAATTTTATTTATTTTCTAATATATAGAGTTTATCTAATTATTTATAAGAATATCATATATCATATCACTCTTTCTTAGATATCTATAACATATTATTTAAGATTATTTAGATTTATATATTTGTATTTATTCAAATTTTAATTCATTTAAGATTTTAGATAAAAAAAACTGTCCGAGTGTATTATCAATAATTTAATTATTAATAAAATCATAATATTAAGTCTAACATTTAAATTAGCATTTAACAATATTTAATAATTAATAATTACTTATTAATATTTAATAATAATAATCATAACTAATTTCACTAGTTTACCTATTACAAATATATCTAAAAACATAAAAAAATTAAATTAACTTAATTAAAATTAAATTTTGAATTATAAAAAATGTTGACTTTAACAAGTGACTATTACAAGTAAGATTGTTCAAGGGATCAAATTGGGTAAATTTAATTAAATATATATATGATCTATTACTTGGCGGATTGACATTTTTTCTATCCAATTTGATAGACCGTATAATAGAATTCGATTCACCTGATCCATTAAGAAGATTTCAAATCCAATTTAATCTAATCCATTCAATCTTGATATACTAAAAATTTATAATTTTAATATTGATTATATTTCATTGACGAACATAATTGAAAAAATAGCATATGATTTATTTAAATTTCTAAATAAATATACCCATTCAAAATAAATTATAAAAATAAATATTTAAATAATTATAAGTAGTTTTTTTTAATAAAAAACCGTGTTCTTTATAATTATATCAAAAATAAAAAAAGTGACAAAAATAATCATGGTAAATTTACAAAAATACGTGATTATAACTTATAAGCCTTTATATAATATTATTATCAAATTTTATTCTAATAAAAAAAAGTATATTGTAAATAAAAGATATTGATCATTTGAAAAATAAACTAAAAAATAAAATTAAAAAGAAGAAAAAAAAGGTTGAGGGGAAAAAGTTTAGTTAAGTAATATTATTATAATTTATTGTACAATTAACTAATGTTTTATTTAAAATATTATTATATTATTATTTTTTTTTGGGTTGGATCAGATTATGCTGATTGGTATGTTACATTAGATTTTGAATACTTAAAAAGTTATTTTCTAGGGGCTTTGATGTAGACTTACAGAAATTTAAGAATAATCTAATATTTGTAAAAAAGTAATGGGGTCATTTGTAATTTAACTATTAAATAATATTAAAAAGGGATAATGACATATATAACGAAGTTTGCACTAATAAGCAGATACTAACCTAACGTTTAAGAAAAAATAGCTGTTTCTCTAACATTTAGATATATAAATAGATACCCCCTTAACTCTTGTTTTTGTTAGTTGACTATTTAACTTATTATTATTTGTATTTATAATCTTTTATATAATAACAATATAATATATATTTTATTTAATCACAATATTTTAGTTTTTATTTTAATATTTTTCATAATATACTTTTTTAAACTATAACAATTTATTCCTATATTTAATTTTTTTTCACAATATACTGCAGGCTAAATATATTTTTAATTTATTATTTCAATAAAAAATTTAAAAAAGAAAATATTATTAAAAAAATTTAAACAATGAGTTAGATTAAATTCATGTTAAAATATTTATAACTTTTTTTCTACAATAAATTTGATATTTAATTATTAAAAAAATTTGAAACTATTTTAACATTTTATTCTTATATTAAATATTTTTATTTAAAAGATTATATCAAATTTATTATATTTTATTGAGAAAAATCATAAAAAATATAAATAAAAAAGTAAAAAAAGAAAAAAAAATTTAGTATTATTTGTTAATAGAATTAGTAATTAAATATATTTTATATTCTTATTAACCAATATAATTTGATTATTTTTATTTGTAATATAAATAACATGTATTTATTGTTTATATTTTTTTATTTATATTTTTATTTATTTTAAAAAATATAATGAATCTAACACAATTTTTAAATAAATATATTACAAGTAAAAATAAAATGTTAAAAGATATTTTAATTAAATTTTTTTAATAATTAAATATTAAATTATTATTAGAAAAGTGAAAGAAGATGGTTAAAGATATTTTAGTATATGAGTGTGACTTAACTTATTATTTGAATTTTTTTAATAATTTTATTTTTTAAAATTTTTTATTAAAATAATAAATTAAAAAATTTATTTAGTCTTGAGTATACTATAAAAAAATATTAAATAGGGATTAAATTATTATAATTAAAAAATATATTGTAAAAAATATTAAAATAGGAACTAAAGTGTTATGATTAAATAAAAATATATATCATATTATTATTATATAAAAGATTAGAAATATAAATGATAATAAATTAAATAGTCAACTAACAGAAATAAAAATTAAGGGAGTATCTACCTATTTATCTAAATGTCAGAAGAGTATCTATCTTTTCTTAAATATTAGGTGGATATTTACTTATTAGAACAAACATTAGGGGGTATATATCATTATCCCTAATAAAAATAGTCAAAAGTTAGTTATATTTTATAAATTAGTGGTAATAGTTTAAAAAGTCTATTTTGACTAAAATTAATGATTATATTTTTATTTAAATAATAATTAGTTGAAAAAAATTATTTTTCAGCGCTTGACTAAAATTAAATATAACAATAATAATGATAGATATTATTTTTTTTATAATTTATTAACAATTTAACATTAATTATGTATCACAAATAAATGAGTATAAACAAATAATAATTTATAAAATAAAATATATTATAATATAATCTTTATTATTACATTATTTTAAAATAAAATATATTTATATAATATTAAAATATATATAATATAGTAAAAATAAAATGTATTCTTTGTAAAAAATAATAAATTTATAATATATTAATAAATTTTATATTATTAATGTGTTAAAAAATAATTTTAAATAAATATATTTTGTTTTATCAAATTTTAAAAATTTAATAGTTATTTTTTTAAAAATTATTATTGATAAAAATATAATCGTTATTTTAATAAATTGTGATTTTAATGATCTTTTTGAAATCATTTGGGCGATTCAATCAATTAACTCAAATTTTAAAAACTTAACTTTCAGGACAAAATTAATAAATCGAAAAAACATGAATTATTTTGTGAAAGAATTTTTTAACCTCTTAAAAGAGAAATTTGTGTTCGTGAAAATTATAAAATAATCGGAGATGAGAAAAAGACCCCAGTTTAATGAACAATTTGAAGTTGAATTTGTTAGTTCTCTGAAGAAGTAAGTCGTTTGTCCTTGAATAATTTATGAATAATATCAATTTTTGTCCCTAAAGTTTTTTAAAATAGTAAATTAAGATATAATTTATTTAATTATAATAATTTCATCTCTAATACTAGCAATTCTACTGGTACTAACTTTTGCAAAGTTTGGGACTAATTTATTAAACTTACTAAAGTACAGGGACGCAAATGTTATTGCTCCAACAGTCTGCCCACCTCACATGGCTGGGAAGAAGTGGTATAAAGGGAGAGATATACGAATATGAACGGTGAGAAAGTCGAAAACGTAGAGGCGTTGCATCCGATGATGATGTTCAGAGAAGGAACCCCACTTACCAAACTGCATATGCTTGTATTTATATACGTCCATTTTCAAGCCTAATTCATATTCAATCAAATTTACAGCTATGCTTCTGCGTATGCCTGCCTTCTCTGTAAGTTCCTCCATCCTCTCTCTATGTGATATATTCTTATTGGGAAGTTTCGGCATTGAAATTTTTGTTCTTCTGAACTCATATGGACCTTTTTGGGTATGCTTGGATTGTAATAATAAGAAAAAAGGATGTCGGTATGGAGTAGAATTGTATATGGTCAAACTAAAGGCAGCGATTTTTCTTCATTTTGCTACATAGAGACTGGAAGTGGAATATTGGAAATGGGAATACTGTGGTAGTAGTGTTGCAAATCTATCTTTTAATTTGGTTGCTTTTTATTATTTTATTGATTGATGAGCATGAGTCTCCCAAAGCTTTTATTGATTGAAGTTTGGAGCTTTAATGATAAAATGTGTGCTTTGCATATTCAGGCTACCAGAAATTCTTGTAGAATGTTTGGAAGGGTTAAGAAAGGTAAGTTTAATTCATGTTTTAGTCAGTGTTTTAATAGTCTTGCTGGCATTGTGCAGTAAGTACTTTGTGTATGTTAATGACTTTTTGTGCTTTGAACTTGTCTCGTTAATAGATATTCTTCATCCAAGTACGGAAGCTTGGGAATCGCTGAACAAAATTAGAAGGTTTGTACCTTTTCGAGGGTCTGTAAAGTTTGTACAAACATCTTGTCGAATATCTTTTCCTTGGGCATCGTCTAGAAATGAACAAAAGGCACCTCCAAGGTTTTTGAGGGACAGGAAGGTGGTCCCTGATGCAGATCCTCCAAGCATTGAAGATATCAACAGATTGTATCAGTTCTTTGATAACAGGTCTATAGTAGGCATTTTATCCTTGTGTTTTATCTAAGAATCATGTGTTGCATATGGAGATACTTGATGAAGATTCTTCACAGATAAGGTGTATTGGTGATTTTCTATTTTGCAGCGCCAAGGTCATGGTATTGACTGGAGCTGGAATTAGCACTGAGTGTGGAATCCCTGATTATAGAAGGTTTTATCGCATCTGGAGTTTCTAGAATGACTTTATACTGTGTAAAATACCTTATTATGCCATACAACATAGAAGTACTCATGACTTTCATAATTAAAATTTTTTTGCAAGTAAAATCTCATTGCTATTTCATTTAAGTTTCTATCCTGCTTTTACTCAAGAGATTTAAGCATGTTAGCAACTTAATGTCTTACAGTTATTATTCAATGTGGTATTTGCTTTGTCGTGGAATTGGCTATGCAGTTGAAGACGTTGATTATTTATGAGCTTGGTGTATCCCTTGCATGTTGTCTTATGTGCACTGTGATTAAGTGTATCTTGGTTCAGTCAAACTGATACGTGCTTTAGAATTTTATTTCTCATTTGTGTTCATGAGTTAGACAATATCTTATGCCAAACTTGATTTTCGTAATGCTTTTGTTGCTTATTTGTCTTCAATGTGGTATTTTTTTTTTCTCGTGTAATTTGTAAGTAACACTTATTACTTTTCATAATCTTTTTGCAGCCCAAATGGAGCTTACAGTTCTGGATTTAGACCAATTACCCATCAGGTGATCTGAAGGCATGTTGTGATTTCTTGCTCCTGTAGTGTTGTTTTCATGGAAAGGTTCTAATATACAATGTTAGAAGGTTTCCATGAGACAAAATATGATTATCCAACAAGCTATCAGTTATTAATTACATAACAAATTTCTTTTAGCTTACTTTGGCATAGTGTATCAAAGTGGTCCTTGACTATATAATATAAATTACTTAGAGCTTGTACCACTGAAATCTTTGTTTAACCTCTAAATTGGTCAAATTTTTATTCCAGGAATTTGTTCGTTCAAGCCGGGCTCGTAGGCGCTACTGGGCTAGGAGCTATGCTGGATGGAGACAGTTTATTGCTGCACAGCCCAGTCCGGCTCATGTTGCTTTAGCATCTCTTGAAAAAGCTGGCAGGATAGATTTTATGATTACACAAAATGTTGACAGGTTGTTTACCCCTTGTCCATTATTTCGGATACTTGGTAGGTGCTTGTTACAAGTTTAGTAGCACTAACTTATCAATATAATGTTCAGATTGCATCATCGTGCTGGAAGCAATCCACTTGAATTACATGGGACTGTATATAGCGTTATTTGTGTAGATTGTGGTTTCTCCTTGTGCCGGCATTTGTTTCAGGATCAAGTGAAGGCCCTTAATCCAAAGGTTGGTGCTTCATGATCAATAGACTCCTGATATGACATCCTCTACTACTAGTTCACTATCCATCATAGAGCTTAAGAAACAAGTTTGAACAACCTTGAAATTATAATTAATGAAAATATTTTGAGAGTAATTATTTTGTTCTTGGGTTCTATTAATTTATTAGAAAATAAATTTAAGTGCAACATGTCTATATTGGAATCAAGTACTCAAGTACTTATTTGCCAAGTTGGTATGAGTCGAGCATTTCACTCAAACGCAATGGTTTTTTGAAGCTTTCTTTTTTCTTTTTCCCTTTTTTCTTGTTAACACTAAAATATCATTTAGGAATGGAGCAATTTATATGCTGTGTAATAGGATCATTCTACTGGAGTAGAGGCAGAACCATTGATTTTTACTTGGAATTTTTTCATACTTTGAAAATGGAGGTAGCCCAAAAAATTTGTGATGCGTTGATAGTAAATTTAAGAAAAACTATAAAAGGAAGTGAGAAATCATGAATAGTTAAAACCAAAAACAATTGGTTTCTGAACTAAGTCAGATTGACTTTTGTGTTAGGGACTGGAAAGCTTAAGCCTCTGGAATCATGTAAAATGAACTAACTTTTTTTCGCATCATATTTGGTTCCTCTTTTTCATTTGGAGTGATTTATTATCTTCCTCAACCTTGTAGTAGCTCTTAAATTCATTCTGAATTTTTCTTTCTGAGACCAACGATGGATGAGTTACAGAATAATGTTTTACTACAGTGGGCAGAAGCAATTGAAAGTTTGGATTATGGTAGCCCTGGATCAGACAAGAGCTTTGGCATGAAGCAAAGGCCTGATGGTGATATTGAGATTGATGAGAAATTTTGGGAGAAGGATTTCAACATTCCCACTTGCCAAAAATGCAACGGAGTGCTGAAGCCTGATGTAAGAACTTTTCTATCACTGATAGAAGTTAAAGCTTATAAAGTGTTATTATTACTCTAAATCAAAGGCTAATTATTTTTGCATTTTGCTATTTGCTGCTGATGATAATGATGAACAGCGTACATAATGAACAACAACTATTGTGTTATTATACACTTTCAATGGCCAAACTGGGAAGTTCTGGATCTTCTTAAATAGCTGAAACAATAGGTTTAATGCAATTTTTAGATTTACTGGCATTTAGGGATCCTGAATGTAATATACTAAGTTGCCTATGATTGTGAAGCAAATATGTCATAACATTCATATTAGGGGTCGCTAAATTTTGAGTATGGTTTGTTTTATGATAAAAACTTTGAAGCAGATCAGCTCAGAGAGTTGGTTGATAGTAATTATTTTTATTCCGTCTAGATATGGATTTAAACACATTATTTCTCTTAATATAACACTAAATTGGTAAGAATAGGGACATCCCTGTGGGAGTACGAAATCTGTTTGACTTGTTTTAAGTACAGTAAGAATGCTTGGTTTTCTTCAGCCCAATTTGTTTTTTATAACTTGGGTTTAGATTATTAGCCTGCTGATATGCAAACCAAAAGCAGAAGGTGTATATACAACTAGTCTGCACTTGATATGCAAGCTTTAGTGCACTTTTATTGATGTTGCTTAAACTTTCTGCTGTAGTCATTGATTTACATATTTTCATGAGGCTAAAATTTCACATGAGAAGCCTAAAATAGAGTTTTCTCAGTACAACTTAGTTATCTCGTGCTTTGTACAATGTAAGGGAATATTGTTGGTTTGAACAAAAATAAAGTGACATACTGCTGATTTTTGTATAAGAAAACCATCTTTTAAATCTCTTAGGCTGTGGTGTAGGAGTCTAAAACATTAGCATCTGAGGTAAATTCATTTCGTTCTGCTCAGTGGAGGAAATATTGATGTAGGTTTCTTTTGAAAGTATTATAGCCTAAATATTCAATTCGTTTTAAATTATTTCACAACCTGGCATATAATAATTCATCTGCTCATGACTTGGATGAAAATATCTAATCCTCCAATATCTGGTATATATTGTTCAACATATTGGAAGTAGCTTCGCTCTCATTCCTCCTTTTTCGATTACTCAGCAAGTCTCACATTACATTGGAAAATAAATCATCAAGAGACTATTTCAAGTTTTAACCCTTTTTTTTTTATATTTTTTCTGTCTGTGTATGTTAACGTTAAAGGTTGTCCTCTTTGGTGACAATGTCCCCAAGGAAAGAGCTGATAAGGCAATGGAGGCTGCCAAAAGTTGCGATGCTTTTCTCGTACTAGGATCATCTGTTATGACCATGTCTGCCTACCGCCTTGTCAGGTATTTGTTATATTTTCTAGTTTCCTGCACATTCAAGTTCTATAAATTTTTAGTTATTTATTTGGAGTATTTACCTAATACCTTTATTTGAGGGTATCCATTTTTATCAGTACTTGCTTTCTCTATTCTAGTCATGTAAACAATAACGGACATGTTGTGATAACCTTTTTTAGCAGTTGACCTGTAAACAGACTGAAGAGGATCATTCACTGCTGCATGAATTAATGCTTTTGATCAATTGCTAGCGTAATTTTTGAATAATTAAGATGAAATAGGCTGCTGTATGCATACCTTGATTTGCTTGGATTGCATTAGATTGTGAAACAATCACCTATTTCATTATCTAGCACATGGAGTATTTGGTTAAATCCTCTTGAACATTTATACAATACCATTTGATTATGACATAATCAGATTTTGTATTTATTCTAGAAAGCTGCCTAGGGTAGTTTTCAAAATCTAATTGTTTTGCGATCTAATTATTGTGAGGTATAATACCAAAGATACCCTTTATCAGAATTCTTAATTCTTAAAATACCCTTACACCAAGAATAAAATATGAATTAATATTTTAAAATTTACAAATTAAATAGAAAAAGTGAAAAGGACAGCAAGCGCCAGTTCTTGGTCTGTCGTCAGAGCTGGTAGTGACAGAGCAATGACTCAATGGCAACAACACCCTGAATCACAAAACTTTCAATTTGTGCCAAAAAAATGACATTCGTCAGCAAAGGAAGTTTTTTATGAACTATTTTTATTACCAAATACTATATTTTATACTGATGAATTTAAACAACTAAATATCTACAAAATGAAATGCTAATAGGTAACTACACAATGTTAGACCAAATAACGTAATACATCCGTGTTGTTCCCATGCACATACTTGTTATAGGACTGTCCAATTTCCAAGTAAGATGAAGCTAATTGAAGTCCATCCAGCCTCTGCCGCTTAGTTTTAGCAAACTGATGTTTGAAGTGAGGAATTCCTCCTCACAGGAGTATGTTTATTTCCTAACCAAAAATGAAACAATGATGAACCTATCTATGCATCCTGGTTATCTACTTGTTTAATCTTCGGCTGATAAGTTGTTTGAATTTGAATTTCACAGAGCCGCTCATGAGGCAGGTGCTACTATTGCAATTGTGAATGTAGGAGTCACACGTGCTGATGATTTGACTCCCTTGAAAATTAATGCTCGATTGGGAGAGGTATGATATCTTACAAATCAAATTAACAGCTAGCTTTCACTCTAGCTTGATTTCTTATCTTGACACTTTGCTGCCATTCCATGTTACAGATATTGCCTAGAGTGCTTAACATTGGATCTCTCAGTGTCCCAGTTCCCCATTGACGGTATTATGGTGAGATATCAATGATATATACTTGACGTCATTGAACTAGAATTTGGGAAGAAGATATTTCAAGCAGTAGAACTAGGATTTCCTGTCACTCATCTTTTTATTTACATGCTATAGCAATGATTTTATCTCTTGGTAGCACTCTTATCATATCATCCCATTATGGGTTCACTTGGAGTTTGCACTTTGAGCTTTCTATCGCAACTCCAGCAATTAAATGTTAAATTACAATGTCCCTGGTCTCTGCAGGAGAAGAGGGGTTCAGATTTGGTGAATATTCATCGTGTATCATATGCTTATTTACTTACAAATTCGCGATACGTCTTGAGGTAGGTCATTGGATTGCAAAGTTCTCATACTAAATGAGTTTCATTTGCCTGTATGTCTTGTAGTTTTACCAAGGGACTCAAAAAATATGTTGCTTTCTTCATTGTAAGTGTAAAATCATTCAATTCTATGTGAAGGAAGACCACTATTCTTCCCAGGCTCTCTTAGTTCTAATTGTAAGTCATAAATTTTCTGTCAAATGAAGGATCAGATTATAAGATTAATGGGAACTATTTGTGTACATCTTAGGATGTTGTCGAAACATGAGTTTCGATCTTGAGACAGGTTTGAGTTACTGTGAGTTTTTAGATGTATAAAATTCAATACATTTGTATCTCTATTTAATATGTCCAAGTATACTTTGGCCAGATAAAAGTTAATGCAATTTCTCACTTTTTTAGTAATTTATTAAATTTTTTGTTGCTCTAATTTTTCTTTCTACTAATGTAATAACATAGGATCAAGTAATACTGTTTCCATTAGATAAGTATGGTATAGAAGAATGACTGATTGATGATATATTGAAATTGCATCAGATTGTTAAATAATCTGTTCTAGTTTAAATCTTAAAATAATTACTTTTGAAGATAATTTCTCAATTTAGATATTACAAAAACAACTCGATTATTGAATAATGGATATATATATATATATATATATATATAAAGAGTGACTTTTCAAGTGCAATTATCCAAGTCAATTGCCAAATGTATATTTTTGTTTTAGTAATTTAAAAGTTATTTGTTCAACTCTTATTTAGCGATAACAATTTACTTAAAGTTAGATTGTTGTCGGTATCATTAGCTTTTCAATTTTTCATTTTACATGATGATATGGTCAATTTCAAAAATAGCTTGAAAATACTTATTTTGAGCATAAATTATTTAACGGATTGAGAGTTAAAAGTGGATAATTTTTAAATTATTAAAATTAAAATGCATATAACACATAGAGGTGGGTTGCTACTTTTTAAAAGAGATCATTTTTTTAGAGAGAGGTTGTAACTTCATATATAAAGTTAAAAGATCAAGTTGAAGACATTTTTATTAATATAGTGGATAAAGTAACATTCTTATATCTTTGTTTCAAGCCAGGCATGATGATATTTATGCTCTAACTTGAGGAGGGGTGTGAAAACCTAATAGGAAGCCATTTTATTAACTCTTGTCTAATTAGAATTTATGTTATGATAGAAATATTATTTCCTAGTTTTAATAGGATATTAGTTCTTAAACCTATATAAACATTGTATTATTGTTATTAGATTAAAGATATATAATTTCTCTCTTTCTCATTCAACATTGAGATTAGTTCAATTGTTATATCATGTTTACCTTGCTTCAATTCTAGAAGCTCTCTTCATGAATTGCACGGATTGCCTTAATTATAACTCTTTCAAGGAAACACAAGTCTTAATCTACATGGCCTCAAGTGAGTAAACCAGATAGAATTGAACTCTTTTCCACACTTCATAAGCTTTCTGTCTATTCTTTTTTCCTTTCAGTCTGCTACCTCTATGAAGTTCCAAGGTGTAATGAAGGAAGAACAAGACAAAGATGAAATGCTTCTATGGGAACTATTGAAGAAGAAAAGAAAGTATCAAACACCAGAGAGCCCCATGGGAGCAGGAGAACTTCTCAACTTTGTGCAAAAAACCAAGCACCATAAGCCCCCAAGGCAGCCATTGATGGCTTACAGCCCAGTTGCTTACAGTTCCCTTGGGCTCATCTCCTTCAGCTGCAATTCAGCAAGTTTTTTCAAGCGAGCGCATCAATCACTGAGTTCATGCTTTTGAAATTGTAGACAGTGCCAAAGTGGTGAGTTTTTGGACATTATATACTCTTCTGCTTCTGCTACTTTGATCTATGCTATTGTCTATGAAAACTGAAAAGGGTACAGGATTGAATAACTCTTAACTACAAATAGGTACTACATTCTATTCAGTATCTTGGCATTTGAGACAAGCTTGATTTAAATTCACAAGTCAAATTAGACATAAATATCCATTTTAATATACTCGATTCACTTCTTCTGAGACAAGCTTGATCTTTATACTATTATATCATAGGGGGAATCAATAAAGAGCACAATCTGCATGCATATCCAACTATAGAAGATATCACAAACTTTATTATTTGGGGATAATGCTGATGAAATTAAGTAGATATTCTTTGGAAAAAAGTATAAATAGATTCCCGGTGAAGAAGCACAGTTGTGAAGTTAATTTGATCTATTAATTATTCTTGCTAGTTGCTTATAGCAAGTACGTTTTCAACCTTTTGCAACTTTCATTTCCCATATAATGATTCTTGCAGAAACTCTTTTATATATGTTATATATATTGCTAGTTATCTACAGGCCTGTAACCGCATTGATCTCCATTTAAGACATCAATAAGAAGATCATAGCACTTGGATTGTTAATGGAGATGATGACCATATATATGTATATATGTCAAATGATTAAGGACATTATTATTCAAATTCAAATCCATCAATGTCACATTTATCAACCAAATATAAGCAAATAAATTCCTTTAAGTTCCTTCTTCTTTCTATCTTCTATTACCTCCAATCAAGCATGTATACTAAGGCCCCATTTGAAATTGTGGTTAAAAAATTAGAACTAACTTACTATAAATTTTGGACTAAATTATAGTGTTGGGTAAATTTTTTTAAAATTTTTTATTTTATAATACTGTGAAATTTGTGATAGATTTTAAAAGTAAAGGAAGGATTACCTTTTAAAAGCAGCTTATAAAATAATCCATTAGAATATTTAATGTGAAAATTTAATTTATTAATTGTAACTCTATTTTTTTTTTATTGTTGTGAGATATATATCTTTTTTTATCAATATTGTACACAGACCATCAAATTTTTTGTCATGCCAATTTATTTTGACATTACACTATTATCACATTAAATTCTTTATTATTGATTCCTAAATAAGTGAATTTTTTTTTTTTCATTTGTTATAAGGTTGAATATTAGAAAAATGTAAAAAAAAATATATATATATATATATATGCGCGATTTAAGCATTTGTTTATTACGACAGTCAATATTTTAATTACTAAAATTTATGTACACATATTATTTATCTTTGAAATGCATGAGAAAATAGATTCCTTGTGAGATCCTTCTCCTTTATAGTTTTATTACCTCCAATCAAGCTTGCACTAAGGTCCATTTGAAGTTATTGTGCAAAAATTAGAAACAACTTATTATAATTTTATACTAAATTAATTCTGAGTTTGATAAATTTATTTTAATATTGGTTTGATTTAACTTTTTGATTAATTAAAAGTATTTTTTAATGTTAAAAATCACTTTTAATTTTTTTTGGTGTCGCTTGGTGTCTTTAAAAAGAGTTTTTGATGGATTTAAAAAAAATTAAAAAAAAACTCTATTTAAAGAAAATCAAAATCTAAATTTGGGCTTTTTTAGATCTTTTTGAGCTTTATTTAAAACTTATTTGATGTCAAAAATACTCCAATATTATTTTCTTAATTCCATTGTACTCGTAATAAAAAAAAATCCTATTTAATTGTCTTTTAATGTATATCCTTATTATTACAAGGTTGTATATATGGAGAGAAACAACAACAATAGTTAATCATGTAAAAAAAATTAATGACAAAATTAAAAGAAGAATTACCATTCTTCGTAAAAAATCTAAAAGATGAACAAAAATTTAATTTTATTGTCTCTCGATCATCGGTTATCAATTTTTCAAACTTTTTACTAAAGAGGTAAAATTGTCCATTTATCTTATTTTTGAATAGTTTAAAATTAAAAGTTACTATTGAACTTTTTAAAATTTCATTTTTAATTTAAATATTTTAGTAAATTTTTCAAAATTAGTTGTATAATATCCGCGTAGTCTAATATATACAATCAATTAGAATTTTAACTTAACATTTTTCTTTGTTGAGTAATTGAAAATAATATTAAACTCTCTCATTATAAAATAATGTCACATAATTTAATGTACAAATTAATTGGCGTTAATAAATAGAATTTACAATTAACTTTTTGCTTTTAAAATTTATTTTCTATTAATAAAAAGAATTTATTTTTGTTTTGTCTCCAACAGCTTAATGAGCTACTTTGTAAATTGTGTTCGAACATAAGTAAGGGATTAAAATTGTATTTAAACTATACCCACTCCTTTACCTTTTTCTAAGAAAATACACACACATCGGGGCAATAGTAAAGAACACAAACGTTTTCTCTTTAAAACTTTCAAATTGATCCTAAATTTAACTCTTGCTTAATCTTAATAAAGTTAGAATTTAAATATTAAATTTTTTATGTTAGGGTTGATCTTAGAGTAGTTAGAATTTAAATGTTAATTTTTTTATTCAACCTGTGGCGTTAGGAGCTGTTGATTCTTTTGAGTTAATTTAAATTTATTTGTTTTTAGTAATTAATTTTTTTTTTTTAATTTAATTATATTTTCATATATTTGTTACTTAAAAAAGAAGAATTTTCTTTTACTTTTTGGTTGCATGTAAAAATTTTAAATAATTTTATTAAACCACTGCTCAAAATATATTCGTATCTAATTAATTATATTATTATTCATATAAAAGCTAACACGTTTTTTTTTTTAAACCTGTATATATTTGGTTTCATGGAATCTTTGCCTCAATCTGAAATTTATTTATTAATATTTTCAATTAAGGTATTATTCTTAATTTTCTTTTGGTATTACGATTATTATTTTTAATTTTTTTATTTTATTATAATATCATAAGCTAAAATATTTAATATAAAAATTTGAAAAAGAAACATCTAGTTAGTAGCTAATCACATTCATCATTTATTTATTAAATTAAAATAGTCAA
This sequence comes from Azadirachta indica, assembly GCA_022749755.1. Taxonomy (NCBI): domain Eukaryota; kingdom Viridiplantae; phylum Streptophyta; class Magnoliopsida; order Sapindales; family Meliaceae; genus Azadirachta; species Azadirachta indica. The sequence continues at coordinate 3,974,996 of CM040447.1, forward strand.
ATTAGCATATTATAATAATCATAACTAAAATTTAACAAATTAACATATATATCTAGATTAAATACAACATTGTAAATAATAAATAATTACATTATTAATAAATCATAATGTTATAGATAACAAATAATAAATTAACAAGACAAATATATTTTTAATTTAGTTATAATCATTTAAATATTTTTAAGATATTTCCTTTACAACTTAACATTAAGAACTTGATAATTATATATGAATAACAATAAGTTAAAATGTTTTATTTACTATTAACTACAAATATATGAATAAATTTATTCAATTGTAATTTTAAAAAGGAGAAAGGATATGAAAGTCCCTAAAATTTGATTTAATGGACACATAAGTCCTAACAATTTCAAAATACCCATATAAGTCCCAATTTATTTTAAAAAAACCATTATACCCTTATTAAAAATAGTTATTTACAAACATTATTATTAAATCTTTAAAATTTGAGAAAAAAATATAATATATTTATAAAAAATACATTAATAATATAAAATATATTAATGTATTATAAACTTATATTTTATAAATAGTAAATTCGATCATATTTTATATTTTTAACCATACATAAATATAAATTATAATATATAATCATAAGCATTGTATTATAGTATGTTTTATTTACATATTAATATTTATTTATGATTTTTTTTATTTTTTTAACACTTAATTAATATTGAATTGTTAATATATTGTAAAATAAATAAATTTATATTTTAGTTATAATATATTAACAAATATTATTTACAGTATTTATAAAATATGTAAATTTATAATATGTTAACAAATTTTTTATAGTTAATATACTATAAAATAATATTATGATTTATTTTATTAATATATTTTTAATACACACACACATATATATTATATTTTGTCACATTTTAATGATTTAATAATAATTTTAACTAAATAACTTTTACTAGTCTTTTAAAAATAAATTGGGACTTTTATGAATATTTTTCAAACCACTAAAACTTATTTGCCTATTAAGCCAAACCTTAAGGACCTCCATGTCTTTTTTCCTTTCAAAAATATTTGTATAAATTTTATTTATTTTCTAATATATAAAGTTTATCTAATTATTTATAAGAATATCATATATCATATAACTCATTTCTAGATAATTGTAACATATTATTTAAAATTATTCGTATTTATATATTTGTATTCATTCAAATTTTAATTCATTTAAGATTTTAGATAAAAAAACACTATCTGAGTGTATTATCAATAATTTAATATTATAAATAAAATTATAATATTAAGTTTAACATTTAAATGAGCATTTAAAAATATTTAATAATTAATAGTTACTTATTAATATTTAATAATAATAGCTAATTTCACTGGGTTACCTGTTACAAAGAATTATATCTAAAACATCAAAACAATGAAATTAACTTAATTAAAATTAAATTTTAAATTATAAAAAATATTGATTTTAACAAGTGACCATTTCTAGTAGGGTTGTTCAATGTGTCAGATTAGGCAAATTAATGGAATTCATATCCAATCTATTATTTGGAGGATTAGAATTTTTTCAATTCAGCCCGATACACTATATAATAGAATCTGATCCGACTCAGTCCATTAAAAATTTTTCAAATTTAATTCAATCCACTCCAAATAAACTAAAATTTTATAATTTTAATATTGATTATATTTCATTAACAAAGATAATCAAGAAAATAACATATAATTGATTTAAATTTTCGAACAATTATATCCATTCAAAATAAATTATAAAAATAAATATATAAATAATTATAATTAGATTCTTTTTGAATAAAAAAATTGTGTTTTCTAAAGTTATATCAAAAATAAAAAAGACAAAAACAATCATGGTAAGTATACAAAAATATATGATTATAACTTATAAGTCTCGATACAATATTATTATCAAATTTTATTTTAATGAGAAAAAATAAGTATATTATAAATAGAAAATATTGATCATTTGAAAAACAAATCAAAAATAAAATTGAGAAGGAGAAAAAGAAAGGTTGAGAGAAAAAAGTCTAGTTGAGTATATATGTATGGGATATTGTAACTTTCCTCCCTCGAGCTTTGGCAAAGTATCACTTAGATGGTATAAATGTGAAAATAGGCACTTACCTCCCTTGTTAACAGCTCCTCCATGGTTAGATTTAACGAATTTTGATAAAATGACAAAAATGCCATTGAATGTATATTATAACCTAATAGGTGGAGATGAAAGAAAAATTCTTGCGTACTATTTTTTCTTCCGAGATAAAATAACTAAAATGAAAAAATTATTATTTATATTATACAAGAGTTCTTGAGGGAAAAAAAAAGTTGCATTCTATAATTTTTATATTTCATTTGAGAGGAAAAAAAAAAGGTGCACTTTGTAAACTTGACGATATCTTAACCCCAACTCGAATAGCTCTTTTCTTTTTGGCAATGAAAGAAGAGAATAACAATTTAAGCAGGCAAGCAATCTTGACCCTTGGCAACTCAATGTCTCTTTTTTTGGCCTTTTCACCTTCTTCATTAACATAATCTTCTTATTTCTTAGATTTTCCAGTGTTGGAACCATCTAAAATCTACACATGCAAGATCAAAACTTTATTTAAAATTTATTCTCTTAACTTCTCCTACATTCTCTCACCAACTAAAAAAAGAGTCAAAACCCAACAAAATTTCATCTAAAAGAAATAAAGAAATAAAAATTTACAAGAAAAAAGTAGAAATCATACCCAACATAACAACAAACAATTTTCAAAGTCCAAATCACCCCCATTACTCCCACAAAATCATCCCTAGTCACCAATTCATAATACAAAATTGTAATTAAACCACTAACAAACACTTTAATGAGTTCAATATGAAATACCACTAAGCAACTCAAGAGGGGGGTGAATTGGGTTTTTGATAACTATTGACTCCAAATTTGGAATTCTACACAATCACCTAACTACACAATCACCTAACTACACAATATATGCAATATGTAAAAGCGAGATAGAGTTGAGAGATTGAACATCGGATTTATAGTGGTTCGACAATAACCTGGCTTACATCCACTTCTTCACGTATCACTTGAAGATTTAACTAAAAATAAGTCTTGAATCTACAAGACTTCACAATTACAACCTAGTTTGGCACCCAATAACCTTGTACAAATGTTTACACTCACTAAACACAAATTAACTACTTAAACATGAAAGACTCATTTCTTTCACCTTTTAAAATAAAAAACCGAAATCAAATAAGTATAAAGAAACTTATAAAATAACCTCCTTAAGAGTGGATGCCGAATTTGAATGTTCCTTGAGGGATTTGATGTGTGTATTAAAATTTGGAGCTCAAACAAGAGATTTATGTTGTTTTTAGCTTAAGGTTTCTCAAATCCGACTTCAAAGCACACATGTTATGAAAGAAAAGTCCCAAATTATATATGTATCAAAACTAGCTGTTATGGCATTTAAAACAATTAATTTCAAAAAAATTAGTCGACTGGTTTGGTCAAGTTGGTCGACTAGGTTGAGGCAAAAAGGTGGAAAACTAAAAATCTAACAGGTCAGTCAACTAGGTTGTCAAGGTCAGTCTACTAAGGAAAAATAGAGAGGAAAAATTGAAAATCCAATAAGTTGGTCGACGGGGCACTATTTACGGGCATTGTTCACAAGTTTGAAAAGTTTTCACTTTAATCAATTTTTAAGGTTTGAAAATTTTGCAATTTGGTCCAGTTTTTAGATTTCAAACTTTAACATTTTAGTCTGATTTTCAAGTTCTAAAACCTTGCGATTTGATCCTTTTTTCAAAATTTAAAAACTTTTGTTTATAGAAACCTCTTAAGCATGCCCTAAACTTCATACAGACTTAAATTCACAAGTATACGAGTACAAATACAAAATGAAAAACCATACTTGTGTCTTGAATCTTCATTTTGAGCTTGATTTTTTTTTTTTGTCTTAGATTGGACGGTATATTTTGTAATCATCAAAATTTAAGTTTGTGGTTTAGCTTAGTTAAAGAGGTAAATTGGTGGCCATGCAATGATCTAAGAGGAGTCTTGCCTTGGGCATAGTGATACAATGAAGAGGACGTCAATGAGATAAGGATGACGATGATAATGAGAGAGATGAGGATGATGATTTATGGTGATGAAACAGGTATGAGAATCTAGGTCGGGTTGAATAGGCCTTTTGAATTAACAAAAAGATCTCCTATGTAAATTGTAGCCATTTCCCTTTTTTTTATTATTAAATAACTAAAACACCCTTCTTTCCGTTAAATCAACGGTGTCAAAAGTCCAGGGGAAGTGTTTGCATATTTTTTAATATTCGACATACAAGTGATAATATACGATACCTTAGAGGAGAAAACTAATAATATCCCATGTACATATATACTTTATATTTTTATATATTTTAGATATAATTTTATTGTATAATAAACTAATATTTTATTTAAAATATTATTATATTATTTTTTGCATATTGGATAGGATTTTGACAGATTGGTAATATAAATTCATTATCCAATTCACTATAAGCAAAGATATGTTAAATCCACTAAAAATATAGATTTGCTAATTGATAGACTACTAGATTTTGAACACTTAGAAAATTATTTTCTAGGGGCTTTTGATGTAGACTTAGAGAAAATTTAAAGAATGATTTAACATTGTGAAAAAATAATGGGGTCAGTTGTAATTTAACTATTAAGTTAGGAAAATTTACTAAAATAACCATTGTTCACCCCATGTTTTCTGAAATAATCACTATTCAAAATTGTTTTAAAAAATAACCATCTCTAATTTTTGTGGACAAAATTACCCTTTATGACCTAAACATTCCAATCCCTAAATTTGCCCAATTTTGACGATCTCCTCATTCCCAAATGTTGAAGAAAATCGAAACAACAAATCGAAACTACAAAAACCTCTGTTTCAAACTCGAAACTCTTGACCGGCGTACATAGGCGACTGTGTGAACAATAGCGCAGGTTGCTATCTCAACTGGTTGACGACGATAACTTGTGGGGAGGAATTCGGTGGAAAATCAACGGTGACGATATATATTTGTGTTTATTTCTCAGTTTTTAAATAGAATTAAGGTTGAATTTGTATGAAAAATGTGGATATTTGTTGATTAATTATAGGAAATTAGTATAGTATTCATATTGTATGTGAAAATTGATGGATTTGAGATTAATTTGGGGTTTGATTTTGTTTGCTTACTACGGCTTAAACTGCGACAGTTTCAAGCATAGCCAATTGAAGTAACATAGGGTGCGCAAAAGTGTAGTTTCGCAGATTGTTGAAATTACACTTTTGTGCACACTAAGTGTTGGTGCACGAAAGTATAGTTTCGCACACAGCTGAAACCACACTTTTATGCAAGCTAATATTTGGTTGTGCGCGAAAGTGGCTATGTTTATGTGCACGAAAGTGGGTGTTTTACATTTAAGGCAGTGGAAATCAATGTTACATGTTGATCATTGTCAAGGCATATTCATTGCATAGTTTTTGGTACATTAAATGGGAAGAACATGCTTGAAACTATAGTAAACAGATAAGAGTAATATAGGATAACAAGTTTCAATCCTAGAGTACAGCTTTAATGGTACTTGTGCTTGTCATGTTTGATAACTCATACTTCTGAGATCGCAATCCATCGCATTTTTCATGAATTGCCATTAATTATACTTATTAGTACTGCAATAGATTTGTGCGTATTAATATACTGTTATTAGGAAAGAAAACAATTTGATCAAAATAGGCAATCATTGTTCTTGCTTACAATATAGAATAGTGTTATGAGTACTGTATTTCTTTCCAATAAGGAATCTCAAAATCTCATGTATTATTTTTTAGAGAGTGCTCGTTTATACATCCCAAAGGTGCCATTATGAAGGCCTGCCTTTTTTTTTTTTTGGGCAGAAATTAGATTGTGATACTCTATAAACAATTTTTGCTATTTCTTGGCTTTAATTTAATTGTGTGGCATGTCTTTGATGGGGTTGAATACAGCATGAGCAGGCTGTGTAGAACTTGTTGGTGAAGATTGATTTTAAAGCATTACCATTTAGCTTTATGTATTCAGTCAGCTAACTAACATTACGTCATAAACTTTTGTTAATTTCATTATGTTTTTTCTAGGTTTGATTCTGATGTAAAGATCTGAGTTTATGTTTATTTCTTTTCTTTTCTTTTCCTTTTTTGGTTATGGTCATTTTGATTAACACTACGGAGAATTTTGGTTTTTTGTTGCTTTGATTTCTTTTGTGTCAAACTATAATATTGTTTACATGTTGTTTTTGGTTTTAAATTTGTTTCTTCTTTGCAGAGATTGAATCTCTAGCTCTAGCTTTTCTCTTCTTTATTTACCATTAGATTCAAAAGAGTTAGAAGTTTGACTAAGTTTGACTAAGTAGCATCAAGTTTGAATCATATTCTTGTTTTGATTGCTAGCTTATTCTTGTTTGCGAGCTTGAATGTCAAGTATCTCTCAAATAATTAGCACTAATTGAATGTTCAAATGCTTCACGTGCTTTGGTGGGAAGTTATATAATGTAGGTATTTTGATTATGGAATTTTCTCATCACTGTCATCATCATCATCATTGTTAATGTGTCTATCTATTTGTGGTCAATTTTTTTTCATCCATTACTGCTTATAATCCTTAGAAACAAATTAAATTTATGGTTATGAATATCCTACTGTTATTTGGCTCTGTGCACAAATTCTTTAGTACTTGCATTTTGCTTTATACCCGACTTGCTTCTATCTAAATTAATATTGTTGCCTACATTAATTCTCCACTTCTATTTGCTTATAATGGTTTAAAGGTTCCTTTTATAAAAATATTATTGATATAACTTAAGTAATAAATGCCTTATACATTTAATTTTCTTTTCTTGCAACCAACTAGTGTTATTTTAACCAATTACAAGAAATAAGACATAACAGAAGCAAAAAAGACAAAAAATATTTTAAGAAATATGTTATGAAAATTCATGTGACCACAAGATTTAGCTCAACTTACGAAAAATTTTTTTTTATAATGAATCAATTTATACTTTAAAATTTTACTCTAAACACTTTTTTAACTCATACACCCATTTAATTAAGAAACTTTAAAATTAAAATTTATTTTATATACCTTCATAATGTCTATGTAATTAAGTTTTAGTTAAATTTTTTTAATATATATCTTATATATACATCTATAAGATAATTCATCAAACTTAAATATTTTTTATCTAAAAAAGGATTTTGCAGTTTAAATTCTCTTAAATATTGATTTCTTTTCTCATAAGTTAGTAATTGTAAAAATATTATTAAAAAAGTTGAGATAGGTAATTGCACGTTAAATGATTGTGAATAGTCAAACTATTTTATTTACTTAAATTATCTTTAATAGTAGTTATATCTTCTTGCTTTATAATTAGTTTTTTGATTAAAAAAATATGGGTGTTTTGAGTCAATTTTCGGTGCAAACATATTCCTCTTTGTGGTAATATAAATAAAAATTACAAAATTAAAATGCTCCAACTATAATTCATACTTTATATAATTAATAAAGCGATCCTTCTTTAGCACTTCTTTAAATACTTTATATAATTAAAAAAGAATTTAACTTCTTGTCGCTTTTATTCCCTGTTTCTTTCATTCTGTTATGATTCAAATGGCAAAGTCAGTACTAACAAAAATTTCTCTGCCTATTTCATACCAAGGAGAGACACAAACAATATGCTCCAAGAGGAAAAAAAACTTATTCAAATCCAATTAAAACCCTTTAATTTAGTATATATTATTCATATGGTATAAACATTTAAAACAAATTTCAGTTTGTTGCAATTTCCTTTATTCTTTATTATATATATATATATTTTGAGAATATTACCTCAAAGAACATCTAAAAATAAAAATTCAATGATCTATACATATTAATATTTCCGTTCACTTTCTTACAAATCAAACAATAGTTGAAAGTTTAAGGAAATAATGTAATTCATCAAGTATAGTTATCATCAAGCAACATCCGAAGTTGATGATTGAAAATTGTATTTATAAACCAAGAATTAGACGTAGTTCAGAAATTACACATGGAACTTTATTTACATTAAGAGACCAACAAAAAGGTACAAATAGTTCATAAATTACACATCAAGTATAATCAGACCCATTGTTTGCTTTAGCCATTTGTAGCACTACTTTGTTGTAGATTTTTTGTGATTTGTGGTTTGAAATGTGGTAGATTATAGGAGATTTGTGTTATTGGTGTGGTGAAATTTGGTTTTTTTTTGGATTGATTGCATATACAAAGGCATTGATTATGAAATTCTTGATAGTTTCGATCATAAGTTGATGATTTTGGCTGTGCTCAAAACTTCATTTTCAGCATGATCAAAAGTATAGTTTCGATTTTTCCATAATTTGAGTGACTAGTTTCGATCATGATCGAAAGTGGAATTTCAAGCACATGAAAACTTGAATACATGATTGAAACTACATATCTAGAATCATTGTCAGATCTCAAGCATGTTGTAAGTATAGTTTCGAGCATATAAGAAGCATGGTTTCGATCACAATAATAAGAAAATGGTAGTTTCAAGTTGCATTTTAAAAAATTCATGCAACATATTTATTAATATTTTACCCTTTGAGTTGCATTTTAAAAAATCCTTTCGATTGGTTGTAGACATTTGTGAAGTCCTCAAAATCTATTGTTTATTGTATCAATCCAGGAAATATCTTAGATACATGAATGGATGAAATAAGAAATATCTTAGATACATGAATCATCATAGATGATAAAGGATCCCACGACTACTAGTAATGCCTTTTTGTTGCTGTTGGCTATTGGTTGCTGTTGATTACATTTTTGCACCTAGCTTACTACATCTTTATTGATTTGGTTTGTTGCACTGCTATTTTTTTACTTGTGTTGCTGCTTCTTTATTTTGATATTATTATCTTGCTATAGACCAACCTTAGTGCTAGTGCGGCAACTTTTAGCTGCTATTTAAAGTTGTTTTACATTGCACCTTTTACTACATTAGTAAAGTTTTTTGGTTTCCGTTCTAGTGTGCATGGCTGTTAAGGTCAAAATCTTGCTTTTTCTACTACTGCTATTATGCATATCTTTAAATTGTTGCTCTTTGATTTACCAAAAAAGTAGGTTTGAAAATTCTTTCTTTCCTTATTTGCTAACAAACAATGTGACAATTTAGCTTGTCAAGGTGCCGTTGGTTCTTATTGTGATTTCTTTCTTAAGATCTTTGTTTTCATAATATAGTGTAATTTCTACTTTGTTGTCTTTGCTCTTGTAAGTCCTTGTAAACTTTTTTTTTCTTTTAATAATATTTGATTAAAAAATATTCTCTTGAGTGTTATGCTGTGACTGGAAACATTGACAGATGGTTGCTTTATACATTTAATCTTGTGAATTTAATTTTATCATTCTCGTGATTTTTATTGTGGGAATTCTATTTAGATTAAGTGTAAGGGTACTGATAATACTTACCCTTTTTGTTTTTGTTGCAGAACATTGATACAATTCTGTTGGTTAAGTCCAAGTTCTTGTGATTCATATCAATGACTAGTGTCCAAGAAACATATATACACACACAAACACACAGATATATATATATATACACACACACATATATATCAAGTTCATAATTTAGTTCAGGTTGAAATTGAAAGTTGGAAGTATCTACCTTTTTTGTATATTGGAGTTCGGAGAATGGGCTAGAGTTTGGCTATGATATATACCTGAACATGTTCTGTACTTCATATTAAATGTTGATGTGAATATGCGTTTTAGACCAATTTTTTATTTTAAGCTAAATTTTGTAAGTTTGAATGTTTTTTACTTTGATTGGTTAAATTTTGTAATCTTATAATCTAGATTAATTGAATTATATTGTATCAAATCAATTAGTGATTTATCCAAGTCTACATCCAAATTTGACCATTTTTGGGCATGTTCATTTCATAGTTTCTGTCATGTTGATGAACTTGAACATGCTCAAAACCATAGTTTCCATTTTTCCATAGTCTACATACAAATTTGATCAATATTCATTACATAATGTTATATTTTGATCTCGAATAATATGAATTTCCATGGCTAAGAATCATAAATGAGATTTTGGATATAAGATTGTAAATGTTCGAAAATATATTTTCGAGCACATACCATGGAATTAATGTGTTAAAAGTACACTATACTTTCAAGCATGTGCAATCTATATTGCATGCCCGAAACTGCACTTTTGATTTTTTCAAATTACATTGTTAATATAAAAGAATTGACGTATACAATTTACATGCATCTGCTCTGTCATGTATGGTTCCTTTGTAATTTGTTATTATGTCTTGCTACATAACTATTTACTTATGCATATTGTAGATCATTGAGATTTCATGTCTTTTTTTTTTTTTATTATTATAGGTATAGATAGTATAATTACCACCAAGTTGAAGATTAAGCATCCCAATCATTTTCCCGTCGTAGTGTCATCGTGGTCTCATAGGCGTATCTTAAAGCAAGTTTGCCAAGAGCTGACTTGGGCCTAGCGTGAGATATTCCAAGGGACGTGCTTCAGTCATAATAAAGGACATAAAGTTCTCTGAAAATTTGGTGCACAATTTGCTTTTACATGAGGTAGTGACGGAGGGTGTACAGGATGAGATGTGGTTTTTTGTAGATGGGCATACTATTCATTTTTCAAATGTTGAGTTTGGCCTTATTACGGGGTTGCAATTTGATTCCTATCTAAGTGATGATACAGGGGGGACAACGAGACTTAAAGATATGTACTTTATGGGGGAGACAGCTAGACCATTGTGGAAGATAGAGGCAACATACAACAAATTCAACTTTTGTCAAATCGATGACTTTGATGCAGTGAAGTTGTCATTGTATGTTATATTAGAGCTTGTTTTACTTGGAAGAGGTCGAAGGTATCATGCAGACAAATGGTTACTACATATGGTTGATGATTTAAAGTAGTTCAACTGTTATTCATAAGGATCGATAATATTTACATACACATTTCGATGTTTAAGTAGAGCGATGTGTGGGCAGTTGGCGACATACAAAATTAAGTCTATGTCAACAAAAAAAGAAGGGGAAAAAGCATAAGAATCGATATAATCTTGTAAGATTCTCATTTGCATTCCAAGTATCAATTATTTCACAATATTATGTTTACACCTCTGTGATAGTTATATATATTTAGATATATGAGGTAGTTTCTAATGTTAGGACGGAGATAGGGACACGCACCAATAATTGCATACCTCATATATTGAGATGGGTAGTCACGAGAAAGAATGTCCGCGATACTAATTTGAGGACCTACATATTCAATGATTAGCAAGTATGGATTTACAAAAATACATGTTTTCTCTAGGCTCCAAATTTGATCAACGTACAATGTCCACTCACTTTCTAGGCACTTAAATCTTGTTTATTGATGCTCTTTTGTTTTTTAGCAGTCCCCAACAGTTTTACATGCGTTGCAGCCTAATCAAATTAAAAAAGGAGAGCCCTATGTAATGAACTTAGGCTCTGATTTGGCATTATAGAGGGAGTACGAGGACAATCTTTTCCCTGCACTTAGTGGTAATGGCCAAGGGGACCACACAGATGATGCTTATACGTAATTAGAAAAACTTATAAATAACTATCTAATCTTGTTTCTTTATGATGATGCTTTTATAGCATGATATGGATCTAGTGGCCGAGCCCTAAGATCATTCTCTTATTGCTTCATATTCACACCACAGAGCCGCTGATTTCGTCGATGTGCCAACATCATCTCATACTGATCATATCCTACTTTAAGAGTTTCGTTCCCTACGTTCTGACTTTGATGACTTCTAAGATAAGTAGACAGAAATGTAGCATAGATACGAAGATATCTTTCGTGGTCAAGAAGAGTTGTTACGACGGTAGGAGGAGACTTTTATAATATTAGTCACGAAAGTGAGTACTCAAGTATGCTCTGAGCTTGATGAAGACGCGCAGTTATGAACATCTCCTATATAATTGTCTAATTCTTAACTTATAAGTACCTTATACTCCAAGGTCTAAACATTGGATTGTAGTTAATGTTGTTGGGTTGTTTCGAGGTGTCTCAGGTCCTAATGTTATTATATTATCAAGTGTGATTGATTTTTATCTGATTTTTTTTAGGATATTCTCACATTTAGGGGGACTCTGTCCGTATTTTTAAGTTTAAATTTATTCAACTGAAATCTCTACTAATGAGATTTTTTTGTGACTTTGCAGTTTAATAGTATGAGCCAGGATAATATTCGTATCATTGAGCACCATTTGCCAAGAAATGTCAGTCGATACGGGCAAGAATATAAGAGGAGTCACACACAACAGTCCCCATATATGAACCCTTTCAAGCGAGGAGGGCCCTCAACAAGGAGAGAATGACCCAAGTATAGTCCAGCATATGAAATAGACCTTATGCGGCCTATTCCTGAGGAGATATGGATAGAGTACTTACAATAGATGAACACTCCAGGTGTATACATTGAGAGCCATATCATTAGGGTGATATCAAATTGGGTGAGCATCGTTGTGGATGAAGGATGATGGCTCAGACATGGTAAACAATATAACCATGTTTTCCTATATTTAGTAGGTTCAAGAATATATCTTATTTAATTTTTTCTTTAAAATTAGATTGGATCTAAAAATTTCCTTAAATTGTAGCATATTGATGAGTATATGCTACTGTTAGCCCACAGACAGAGGGCAAGTTCCGAACAAGTGCCCTAATGGTGGACTGTTGTGTCTACACACCTTTACGTATGTTGGCCTTATATTAAACTAAAATATAGGTGTTCATACCCAATATATTATCTATTGTTGTTAATATTGTGTATTAAGTCTTTCATTTTTTGGACAAATCGTTGTAGACGTATTTACAGTATACGTGGAATGATTATCTTAAGGGGCGTCTGGCAAAAGGAAGTTTCCTTCCGAGCATCAATCTTGAGTCACATGTAGAGGGCATAAAGAGTAGTGTGCACCGCTCATGATTATCATTGGGTCGCATGTGCAGTACACTTTCGGAGATGACGTATCACGGTCTTTGACTCGGCCCCTTCAATGCATTCTAATCGGGAGATGACCAATGTTATGAGGCCCATGTGCGAGCTCATACCATTTCTGCTACAACATGATGTAGGTTTTTATGACGTGCGAACTAAGATCAAGTATTGCGTTGATCCGTTTGAATTGATATGCTCAGTGGATGGAGTGCCTCATCAAGAGGTGTCCGAAGATTATAGGGTTTTCACCTGCATATATATATATTACTTAGGATTAGGCCGACCCCTCAATTTTCTATCATCAAATAGGTTATTTTTTAGGAGAAGTGATAGCCATAGAGTTGTGGAGGGGCCAGTTGTTATAGACATATATGTTTCTTTCACCTTACTAGACATGTTACTGGATGGATATTCAGACATCATGTATATGGCTTACCTTTATGTACAGTAAATACGTTATGAAATTAGAAACTTACCTTTACATAAAGGTATTACGTTATGAAATTAGTCATTATTGTTGTTTCTATATAATAATGAACTTACAGTCCTTTGAAACTAATTGAATGTAATATGGTAGTTGGAATTTAAACAAGACATTTTTTTTTTTGTTATAATGCGAAATGTTCAATTTATTAACATATCATATTACAATAATAATGGCTAAATTATTGAATAACAAACTTTGAGAAATAATAGTTCAGTTGTTTTGTAACAATAATAATAATTGTATTGTGGATCATACTATTCTTTGATGAATTCATGGACATACAAAATTCTAAATATAGTGATCATCTTAAACTATGGAGATGCCACTATATACTAATAAATTTTACCAATTAGTACATTATTACCAACCCTACTATTTATCCCTTTTGTTTATGAAATTCTAGATAAATTGAAACTACAGTATCTATCATGACCGATGTCAAATGTGATCGAAACTACTGATAACTTGTGATTAAAACTACCTTTTACCTTTTTTTTTTCTCTAGAAAAATCAAAACTGTAGTTTCAATCATATTAGAAATTTTGCATGTGATCGAAACTTTTAAACATTATTTGATCGAAACTTTCTCTTCTATATTTTGGTCTCAGAAAAAATCGAAACTTCAATTTCAATTACGTTAAAAATTTTGCATGTGATCAAAACTTTTGAGCTTAGGAAAAGTCTAAACTGTAATTTTGATCATAATAAAGGTTTACATGTGATCGAAACTGCAAGAATATTCTGTGATTGATACCACACACTTTGTATCACATAGTATCCAGACGGTTTCGTTTACTTCCAAACTTTTAGCACGTTCAAAAATGTAGTATTGTTTTCCTGAAGGCTTCGGAAAAATATAAGAAGAAGCAGTTTTAATCACAAGGTAAGACGCAGTTTCGATCACATTTAGTTTTGGTTCATAACTGAAGCTGCAATTTAGGTTTCTCCAAAATCTGAAGAAAAACTGATGGTGTATTAATTTTGTTTGTTTTAGTAGGGACACCTGAAAACGTAAATATTGTAGTAATTGGTACATATAAAATGTGTAAAAGTAATACAAATAAAAATAGTTCAAAAATAAATAATAAATATTACATTTGTGAGTACAAATCATAGAATTTACAAAGAACAACACATATTCAAAGTGAAAAAAGTGGTACAAATAATGAAAATATTTTATGCCACTGTTTGCAAGTTATTTTGTTGGTTTAGAAGTGTATAACTATAAAAATGAATAAATAAATACTGACACACATATTTAAATTGAACAAATATCATTGACTATGGTGGAGGGGGATTGGACTTTTGTATATGGTATAATTATGTCCAACTTATTAATACCTAAAATAGGTTCGAGAAATAATTTACTCTTCCATGGAAAGGAATTCGCTATTTCTTTGATTGACCAAAAAGAGGGTGTTTTATGGGTGGATTGACATTAATTTCTTGCACTTCATTTGGGATCACCCAGTCTAAATCATTCCCAACTAAATAAACAGACTCTGCATATGTATTCATCCATCCATTAGTAATGTAATAGTGTGCGCATAGCGAATTATGAGAAAGGCAAATATCTCTGCACGGTGCAAGAGCGTAAATATACGGGAGTTGCTATAAGTCAAATTGCCGGTAACTACATGTCTTATTTTGTAGGTGTACAACCTTATTGACCCTGTAAAATTTAATTTCAAACTTGAAACGTGACATCAGATGCACAATCATAGTACGAGACTTCTTCAACTCTAAATCAATCAGCTTTTGAGCGACCTCAGCTAAATAGGCCTTTCTCGCTAAGGCCTCCTTCCTACGCTCGTAAAACCAAATTTGTACATGTGACCTAATATGCTTAGCTAATGCAGTAATGGGTAACCTCTGAATACTCTTCAACAATGCATTCATACTCTCAGCAATATTGGTTGTCATCAGGTCATACCACCTAATTTTTCAAGTGTTCAACTACTGTCGGATGCATCCTTCTCATATTTTATAAATATTCATTACACTCAATTATCCGATAAACTTTTGTAGCATGAAAGTATGCAGTCAAGAAAGTATCCATTTATTGCGATTCCATCTTGTACTTTGTGTTAACGTTTCCAAAAAATATGATAAGAACAAAAACCATTAGCTGCCTTTGGGAATATTGTGACCACAGCTTGTTCAATGCTATTGTGCCAATCTGATATGAATACCAAATTCTCTACTGGCCCAATCACTTCTCGAAGCTTTACTAAAAACCACTCTCATGATGCATCGTTCTCTAAATCAACAATACTAAAACCAATAAAATAAATTTTGTCATTTCTATCCAATGCAGCGACCACGAACAATATCCTTCTATACATTCCTTTTAAGAATGTCCCATCAATGACAAGAATGGGATGTATTGCGCTGCGAAATCCTCCAATGTATGGCCCTAGTACCATAAAGAAATACAAGAAATGGTCATCAACATCTTTTTGAATCACTATCACTATCTCAGGATTTTTCTCCCCTAACATATGAAGTACAACGGAAGTCTCTTGAATGACTCAGATGAATCACAACACACAAGCTTTAATGCATGTTCCTTACTTCGCCATGATGTCATGTATCCTAAGCAAACCCCGTAATCATTTTGAACATCGTCACAAATATTTCTAGGGGTGTAAATTCTACTGGCATCTATAAACTTATCCTTGATTAGTTCACTTATTAACTGATTCGATGCTTACTGATAGCCATCCTACAGGTCTTTATTTTGACATATATGGACTGAATTCATGCGAGACTCCCGAAAATACGTATCATTGTTCTTCTTACGTATCATTGTTCTTCTTTGTAGCTCTAACTTGCCATTCACATCCCTCGATAATACACTTGGCCTCAAACCGATTTATTAACGATTTGTAAACCTTGAATTGAAATTGGTTCTTTAATGTCATTAAACCCAATTTATCTCGAGGTTCTTACTTGGTATTAAAAATCTGCCTCACAAATATCACTTGATCTTGTATCTGAGGATGTTAAAGTTATTGGCGTCATGATGTATGGTGTAATATGAGGCAACTATAGAATAAATTGATTTGAAGTAAATGGAGCTATTGTTGAGCTATTCAGATGACCAGACCTGAAATCATAACTTTTCTTTTCCTCGGTATCTTCGGCTACGACATTTCTTCTTTCTTTACACTGTTGAGTAGTATCATTGCTACCAATATTTGGCTGACAATTATGATAATCATTATGATTATCTTCATTGTATGGACAAGGAGAATTACCTCCGTATACAGGGTCACATCATCAGAAAATCGATTACAATGTTGTGGAGGTCTTTCATAGACTTGACTTAGTTGGAGTAATTATCTACTAGGCCTTGACCTGTGTATTAAAATTCTGTGTTGTAGTGAAACTTCGATGCCATTGCAGGAAGTGTATCATTCACTCAATTACTTCCACTCAAAAACTTAAATTGAGTTAGTATTGTAGGGACTCCATCTATTGTACCATGATTAGAAACGTGTGGCTTTATTTGTTCTCCACTACCTGCACGATCCAACATGATGTATAATAAATAATAACCCCTTTTGCTCATCATGTACGGGCTATTTGCAATCATAAACGCTTATAAGTCAAATTCGTTGGTAATATTTACTGCCAAACGCCTCCCCTCTGGTTCTATACACAACGAATATATAGTTCTTGTCTTGATGATAAATTCGAAAAGAGTAATATCCAATGCATCATACAACATTCGTATAAATTTATTATAAGTTATGTTTCCCTCTATACACAGGCCTCTTTGTCTCCCACCAACATATTTTTCACCTCCATCCGGTGTTCGCTCTCATGAGCCTCCGTCCACAGTAACTATTATTAGTGGCTCTGCCATACCTATACAAAAGCCCAACAATGTTAACAATATTACATACACAATCCTAACTAAAGATAATTTTTCTTCATTTAAGAAAAATAAAAATTGCTTAAATTTTGCTTAAAATAAGGGGCAAATAGCAAATTTTACCCGTGCTGAAAAGAAACTTTCAAGCACAGCCATTTACCATTGATCGAAGGTAACTTTCAATCACAGACGATTTTTTTCTCATGATCAAAAGTTAGTTTCGATCATGTGAAAAAATACTCATGATTGAATGTTACTTTCAATCACAAGTTTTTTTTTTTTTCATTATTGAAACTAACTTTTGATCATAAGGAAAAAATTGTCCATAATCGAAATTACATTGCGGATTTGTTCTCAAAATCTTAGTTTTTATTTTCTCTCTCAATTATCTATACCAAACATATTCAAACAATCTACACACACCTTAATAACAATTTATATCACTATAATCTCTAAATATAAACAAATAATATCAATTTTTACATTTTCAACAAATTTTTTTCCTTTATTTTTCAAATTGAAATTACCCACCTGCTTGTATTTTAATAGTTGATTGATTTCCTTCAATTGAAATGGAATGAAAAAATGAGTTTGTGGTAGAAAAATCGAAGAAAATGTCTTTTTATTAAGGCAGGATGGAAGAAAAAAGAAGAAAGAAAGAAAAAAGAAAGAAGAATCTAGAAAAGAAGAAGAAGTTTTCCCTTTTCATTGGAAAATTTACCAAAATGACCACTATTCACACATATTTAACAAGAATGACTACTGTTCATAATAATTTTTTAAAAAATGACCAACTGAAAAATTTTAGGACAAAATTGCCCCCTTACCATTTTAAACACATGTGGTCAGTCTTTTGCATTCTTTTTCTTCTTCTTCCTCCGTTCGTTGTTCGTGATTTCTATGCAATTTTCATCCTTAAAACATGCAAATAATTGATCTTCTTATTTCTTGCCTTCCTAAATTGAACTCCATTATAAGTACTTTGAGGGAACACAAACTTCAAAATATCAGGTCAGTGTTCAAGGTCTGAAAAAAATGGAAAAAATTCTTGAACAAAAGAGAAATAATTTTGTTTGTCAATAACTAGACAATGTAATGATAAAAAATGATAAATGGGGTATGTATTAGATGTTTGGACTACTTGGTGTATATTGTTGACTGATTTAACACATCTTAGGGGGATTAGAGTTGATTTGGTTGACACTTTTGAGCATGGTCTGTTTTTTACTCATGCTCGAAAGTGTACTTAATTAACTATAACATAGAAATTAATGAATTCACGTGTATCTATGCTAATGATAGGAGTTAATACTTAATTAATTAATTAATTAATCTTGTGAAAATGATTATAATTATCAATTTATATATAATAGCAAAAGAACTCTCAATCACACTCAGAAGTAGGGATGACAAAATCCCCTGTGGGTTTGGGGCTCCATGGGGATTTGTTGTAAATGGGACAAAATTTGAATGATATAAAGGATAATGAGGCGGGAATGGGAGAAGATTAATCCTCATATTATTAATGGGGTGAGAAACGATTTGGTACTCCCTACCCCATTCCCCAAAATATATATAATAATATATTATAATATTTTATTTTTCAAATAAAAATAATATACGTGGATAATATTTAATTAAAAAATTTTATAATTCATAATTTTTTTTTGTCCTATCAAGTAGTGAAGTTTATAATTTTAATATAATTATTACATATAAATAACATCATAACATATTTATGACACTTTTAATTAATATTTAGTATAAATAAATATGAAAATGGGACAAATAAATATGGATAGGAAATCTATTTTCTGTACAGGAGTTCTCCATCCCTACCCCAAAAATTTTATTGGATAATAGGGTAGAGAATGAAGATCAAAACTAAAACGGGGTGAGAAACTATAAAGGCCTCCCCAACCCTACCCCACCACATTATCATCTCTATTCGTAAGTCATATATTATAATAATTGAATTAGGGAAACAATTAAACCCTAATTTAAAAATCAATAAAGAATATAAATCAAGAGAATCTTCACATTTTACAATTCATTTTCACCTATGACTGTTCCAAGCTTTTCCTTTGTTGGATAATTAAATTCATCAATATTTTCTTATTTTTGACTTCAATTTTATATTTTTTTAACAGCAATAGATGATATTTTGCAAGAATTAATGTCTAATTGTAATTAGATCTTCTTAGCTAGCTTAATCAAAGAAATTTTTTTTAAAAAAAATGCAAAATTATGTGACAATTGCTAATAAACTTTCGGCCAAATTGGGATTGTTAGGGATTATTATAAAATAATATGCTTCTATTATGTTAAAGAAATAATCAACACTTTAATGATTATCGAATCGGTTGTAAATATGGATAAAGATTTAATGTTATTTACATATTTATATATATGCAATTATAATTAAAGGAAAAGATAAAATAAGAAAATTTAAAGAGATTGATTGATTTGGATTGTTTAAAGATGATAAAAAGCTCCATTTGATTTTCAAATGAAAAAAATTCACGGAAATAAAAGTAGCTAAACATCAAGTTAGTAAGAATCGAACCAAACTGATTATAAGTATGGATAAGGATTTAACGCTATATATATTTTGATTGATTTTGGATTGTTTTGAAGAAGGTAATAAAATTCTGCTTTATTTTCAAATGAAAGAAATTGATGAAAATATAAATAGTTAAGGATCAGGTTAACGAGAACCGAGCCAAACATGTTGCATATAAGAAAATTTAAGGAGATTGATTGATTTTGGATTGTTTTAAAGATGGTAATAAAGCTCTGTTTGATTTTCAAATGAAAGAAATTGATGGAAATGGAAGTAATTAAGAATCGAGTTAATAAAATTGAACCGACTCTATTGTAAATAAGAAAATTTAAGGAGATTGATTGATTTTGAATTGTTTTGAAGATGATAATAAAACTCCTTTTGATTTTTAAATGAAAAAAATTTTCAAAAGTAAAAATAGATAAAATTAAGGAGAACCGAACCAAGCCGGTTGTAAATACGGATAAGAATTTAACATTATTTATATATTTATATATGTAATTAAAAAATGATAAAATAAAAAAATTTTCAACATTAATTAAGATTAACGTTAAATTATGTTAATATTATAATCCAAATTTGTGACATATATTAAAAAAAAATTGATTTACGCAAAGTTATGGATTAAAAATATATATGAATAAGTATATATATATATATAACATTTTTAATTTGATTTAATAGAATCAAATATTTTTAAATATTTTGCTTTTCTCAATTAATTTGAAAAGTAAAAGTATTATCTTAATAGAAATTAAATTGTATCTCAATTTCAATGTTAATTTTAAATTCAGAAGGATATGCATAACATTAATTAAAAATACTTTATTTAATATTAATGTAATATATTAAAAATTAAATAATATAATCTCTAATTATTACCATCTCTCTATAAATCAGAAGCTTAATTAGATTTTTCTTTTTTTTGAAAGCCGGAAAAATCCATTAGATCATAGAAACGAAAAGAATACATAACCTTGCAGATTTACACCGATTTCACGTAGTATTACATAAATTTGTTACAATAACTTGATATAGTATAAACTCTTCCATATCTGAAACTTTATTACTTTAAAGTCTTCATAAAGTTTCAAATTTTCATATTTGTAAGAAAATAATACTATAATAATGAAAATATAAAAAAAAAAAACAACAAAATGACCCTAAATCTAAATTTAAATGGAGATAAATTACTATTAAGTAAAACAAGATCAGTTTAAAATAAAAAATATATCACTATATATTTAAATTCAGGTAAAAATCTGCATAAATTAAAGAAAAAAAAAGTAAAAATCAAAAAAAGAAAAGCAAAAATTTAAGAGAAAGATTATTTTAAAATGAAAATATACTATTATAAATTTAAATTCAGGTAAAATTTTGTATAAATTAAAAAAAGAAAAGTGAAAAACAAAAAAGAGAGAAAAAAATCTCACAAGAGAAGATCTCCCTCTACGATGAGCAGCGTGACTTTTTTTGGGAGTGAGTTTCAAAGAGCGAGAACGGTGTTTTTTTTTTTTGCTTCTTGTCTTGTTTGTTGTAAAAAGATTCTTGATTTCTGATGATCAGGTTAATTAGATATACGGTGATTGAGGATTGTTAACTCAATTACAGGATTACATCATATTGTCGATCGTTTGAAAGAGATAGCTAGCAGGTGAGCTGAGGAGACTCCAAGCCAAGCCAAGCCAAGCCATCCTCCGTGCTATTAACGTCACTTTCCTTCGTGGCTTAGTCCAACCTTTGGAATGAAAGTGTTAATCCACGTGGCTCATTTTCAGAGAATGAACATTATCCATCAATCTTTTTCCTCGACTTTACAAAATTGAAAACCAAATAATAAGAAAAAAGGATAATAAATAACAATGCTCCGTTTAACCTTAAGTTAATAGCAAACATAATTGAGAAAATTAACCAAAACACCCCAAACTTGGGGGGAATTTTCAGTAATAGACACTATTTAAAGTTTGTTATAAAAATGATTCATTTAAATTATTTTGAATGAAAACACCCTTAATAAAAGCAAATCTTGGTCATTTTTGAAATAATTTTTGTGAAGGTATTTTAGTCGAATCAGATCATTTTTTATACAAATTTTAAATAGTAGTTATTTGAGAAAATTGAATCTCACTTTTGGTTACTGTAGAAAATCTCTCAACATAATTTACTTATCGCAAATTTAATAAAATAAAATAGATAAGATTTAAAAAAAAAATTTAAGACTAGAAAAGCTCATAAGGCATTTAGCATTATAAAAAAAATTCAAGAGACAAAGAGTTTCAATCCTCGTAATATCATGTTTGTCTCAAATTTTAATCTATAGGAGAAAATTTAAAATTTAATATAGCAATTATCTAAAAGTATGGAAAAATCACTTGTTGATTAGATGAAATTGAAAGAAATTTATAGAATTAAGAATCAATACCATTGAAACCCAAAACAAAGAAACTAACAATTAGTCTTAAATAACAATGTAGAATTCTGCACCCACATCAACAACTCTTATTAGCTAAAAAATTATTACTAACTTTAAATAACATGAGTAATTGACATATACCTACCTTAACTAACAACGGCTGATACTAGTCGTAACTCGTGTGGTTGGATGTGATTGAGGTGGAGTGAGAGAGATTCTACCACTTTAATCCATGTATAAGAAATTAGAATTTGGGGAGTAAGGTTTCTCATATATATATATATATATATATATGTAGGCTACCACTGCACATAGTTTTTTTTTTGGAAAGCAACTATATAAGATTTATTTCATAAAAGGAAATATTTCAACAGTAAATTTACACACCTATATATGTAGATATACTGTAAAGATTAATTATAGTAGACAATCAGATAAATCTTAAATCTACTAAAAAACAAGAAGAAAATATTATAACACCTTTACATTTGATGTTTTTTGATGAGTTTAACAAGTTAATAAGCTGTGAAACACAAAAAAAGAAAATTGAAGTTGGAGCTTTTTTGAGAAATTCTCCGTAGCTCTCTTATTCTCCTCTCCCTTCTTGTAGTTGATCTTTTTAGTTGATATTGTAATAAATCTCCTACAATATATTTGTTATATAGTAGAGAAACTCCCAGATCTGAAGTATAATCTTATCAAATTTATCTTCATAACTCTTAAAACTTCTAGATTTGAAAGAGAAAACTACCACAATATTATAAGCAAATAAAAAATTACAAAACTACTATAGATCTACATTTAAGTGAAAATAAACTATTATTAAGTGGATATAATTTATCAAATAGAAATACGCTACCATACATTTAGATTTAGGTAGAAATTTGCCCTTATTAATAAAAGATAAAAAAAATAAAAAGAAAAGAAAAACTCTCCATTCAAAATTTAGTAAATCTTTATTTCCGGTAAGAAGAAAGAGAAAGAGCAAACAAGAAAGATGACAGATCAGAGAGATAAAAGAGAAAGTTATCTATCACTATACGTAATTACTATAGAAATATATGAATTGTGGAACAAAATTAAACTTGAAATAAATAAACTATAGAACTAAATCAAGTTGAACCGAACTAATTCAATTTGGTCTGGTTCGAGTCTATGGTTTAGTTTTAGTCATAGTTCAAAAATTTTTAAAATATTTTCATGTAAATTCTTAAGTTATATAGAAAATATAAAAGAGAAAAAAATATAGAAATTTATAAAATTTTTCTTATGTTATATGAATTTATATAAATAATTATAAATTTTTATTATTTTAAACTTTACTTTAAATTTATTGATAATCTTTAAATATAACTTGAATTTTTAAAAAGTTATTAGCAACGACTCTATTAATAGTATAACTTGTTATCCTTAACACTGTTAAAGGTAAAATTAGAATTTAAGAAACATTTATAAAATAAAGAATTAATTTAAGAGAAAATTTATAATCGCAGACAATTAAAATTATTAAATAAAAATACATTATCATGTTATACCTCTCTCTCTTCTTTTTTTTTCTCCCTATCTCTCTCACTCTTCTATTCTGGATTTTTTCTCTTTTTATTCTAAGTTTGATAATCTTTTTGATTTTCTTCTCTAAATAATGTATTTGGTTGCATTTGAATTCGGTTTAATAATTATATTTAGATTAAAGAAAATTTTAGGATTCGTGAAAGTAAAATGGATTTAAAAATTTGGAAATTTGAGAGCTTGTAAATAATAGAAGATGAAGGTATGTTGTTAGTTGTAGCTGCAGTAGTTGCTACTTTCATGGGTGAATCAATTACTGCTATGTCGTTGGAAATTTTGGGAAATAGCAGATGAGCAGACGACATTCTCTATGCTATTAACGTTGCTTGCCTTCATGTCTTAGTCCTACCTCTGGAATGAAAGTGTTAATCCTGGTGGCTCATTTTCAGAGCCTTCAAGGAGGGGGCTGATGCAGCTGCCTTCGCTACGAGGAAGAAGCCATGAACAGCTCCTGCTTGTGTTATCGTTGCTGCAAATTGTCACTTATTGAAGCTTGCAGGTGGCTTTAGATCGACTGTAAATAGGGAGGTTAATTCACCTGCTGCATGCATTCTTAGAAGCCCAGAAAAGCCCAGAAAAGCCCAGAGATTTTTAAAGGTAACTAAATTTTAAATTTAATTTTTTGAAATAATTATTATTTAAAATATATTTAATAAATAATTAATTTTCATTAAAATATTTCTATAAAAAATTTTTAAAAATAATCGACGTATATTTTTAATTAGAGATATTTTTATTTCAAAAAAATTTAAGTTATTTTTAAAATAAATTTTTAACAATAAAGATTTATAAAAATTTAACTCAAATTTCGATCATTTTCGTTAAATTTTTCTAGAAAAACGGAGAAAGGGCACCTGCTGTTCAGGCTTCCTTAAAATTTCACTTTTTTCCCCAAATTTATAATATTTTTCAGTTTGTTCTATTCGTTTTGTAAGCATTATAAATTAGTCCTACCAAATTTTTAAATATATTTATGTTATACCTAAACTTTGTAATTTTTATAATATCTACGAAGAGATCCGATCCAATACCTAAATGCTTATTTAACAGCTAAGATTTTGGGATTCTTGTTAATTTAATTCAGTAAAATTCTGTCCAATAAAATGGTCCAAAATAATAGATACGAATATTGGAGTCATAGATCATATTTTGTAGACGGAACTTTTAAATTCTAGTATTTTTTTTTCTACATATATATTTTTTTCATTAGTCAAAATTTTGTAATGGTTGTATTTTATAAAGTTTCGTATTTTGAAAAAATTGAGTTTAATTTTTCAACACAAAGTGATTCCATCTTTGTTCTATATAGTGTTCACGCCTTCTTTGGCTTGATTTAAAAAAAAAAAAACTAAGTTAATATTTAAATATTGGTTCAAATTATTAACACAATATTTTTGTATATTATTTTTTCGACCTAAGAAACATGAAATGTTTACAAATACATCACCAACAATTATGGATCTATAATATCTCATTGGCTTACTTTAATACTTTTCAATTTTGTAATTTCCCCAATAAAGTATTTTTTAATAAATTTTTTTGATTATTTATTTTGTAAGTGCTGTTAATTTAACTGTTAAATTGTTTTGAAGTGGTTACAATAGCGATAGAGGGGTTTTAGTTTCATTTGTGTAATATTATTAAAAAATAAAATTATTCTGTTCGTATAAATTCGTATGAAAATTCTAAATAAAAATACAATAAATTAATAATAGTTACCTAATATATTTTTAAATAATTTTTAGTTACTTTTCACCTTTTCTTCAATTTTTTTTTTAAAATCATTTGTGCATGTTTTCTAAATTAATGTCATGAAATAGTTTTACCAATTAAATTTTTGGTATTTTATTTTTAAAAAATAGATAAATAATATCAAGAATATATTGATTAAATTAAATTAGATTGAAAAAATTATTCTTTATTTTTTATTTAAACACTTTACTTAAATACTATTCAAATTTTTAAATTCCAAGTACCATGATGTAAAAAAGATCAAATACATATAAATGTTAATAAATATATTAAAACTTTATTTTTTTTTGAAATTAATAGATTACAGTAATATTAAAAAAATAGATTAAACTAAATAATTGAAAAATAAATAAATAAATAAAAAGTAAGAAGAAGCATCAACGCGCCAGTATATAATACAATTTACAGGATCGTCAAAACTCAGTCGTTTTGAAGCAAGAAGCAGCTGAAGGCTGAAGCAAAGCAAAGGAAAGCAACCGAGAAGACACTACAACAAAGGTGAGTGTTTTTTTTTTTTTTTTTTTTTTTTATAATAATTTTAGAATTTTTATTTACAGTAAATTTTGTTTCAGATAGACGGAGGAGAAATGTCGTGGAAGGGAAAGAGGAAGGAGGAGGAGGAGTACGCGTCTGACGGTAGTGACAACGGCCACGGGCCACCGAAGAAAGCTTCCAAGACGGACGCCGCCGATGACTCTGACGACATCGTCGTCTGCGAGGTTTCAATCTTTCTCTCAATTTAGGGTTTGTAAGTCTTGGTTTTGTAAGTGTAAATGGATGAATGGTTGTATAGATTTCGAAGAATAGAAGAGTCTCGGTGAGGAACTGGCAAGGGAAGGTCTGGATTGATATTCGTGAGTTCTATGTGAAGGATGGGAAGCAATTTCCTGGGAAAAAAGGTTTCTTTCTTTCTAATTTGTTTACATTTTGGTAATCTCTGTTCGGATTAGGGTTTTACATTTTGCAGCTTTCTTTTTTTTTTTTTTTTAGTTTTTGGATAAACTTACAAATTAACCTTGCTCTAGATTCAACTGGAGATGCTTAGGCTGTTAAGATGATGTTTTCCAGAAAACCCTTAATTTGAACTTTTTACTAAAAGTTGAAAAATTGTGTGATAGCATGTTTTGAAAATGGTTTTCTAGAAACAAAATTATTGAAAATTTCTGGTATCTTTATTTTGAAGCAATGTAAGGAAAAAAGTTGTGTATTTCTTAATTCTGTTTCTGAAATCACAATACTGAGCATGGTTTTTATCTGCTTTCAGATTTGTAACATAGGAAACAAGTTACTTTATCCGAAAATTTCGTGAAATTGATGAGATTGTTTGGTTAGCAGCAGGCTTAGTCACCCGAATCCATCTTTTATCATCCTTTACCATATGTTGTTATTGTACTTTTTGAAACATTAAAGTTTTCTTCGCTAGACTTCAGCTATTTTAATTTGAAGAAAAAAAGAATAATGTTACCACCTAAGAATTCAAGGCATTTCCAGATGAAGCAAAGTGTCTGGTTCCTTGACTACCTGAGGCAGTTTGTGTTACCCTGTAGTTTACTTGTGCTTTACATGAATGGAAGTCTCTTTTAGAGCCTTATGTTGTTGCTTACTCAAACCAAGTTTTTCCTTTGTACTTTGATGTTTATGATAATGGTGTGTTGTGTACATTTGTTGGGTCAGTTTTCTCAACTTCATCAAAGAATTTTGATCACGAGTGCACAATAATTTGCTATAGCAGTTGCGCTATTGGAATTGTTGCACTTAGACTTTGACGGATGAGAACACCTAGAGTTCTGAAGCTCCAATTTTGGAAGTACTGACCCTGGCTAACCTGTTTCTCTGCGTCAAATATCTTGGTGTTAATTATTTCATTCTTAATCAGCTGTAATATTTTTTTGTCGTTTTTCTATCCCCCTCGAGATTCTTACTTCTCATGCCTATTTTAATTCTGCCTCTTGGTCATGTTAATTTTGAAAATGCCATTGCAATATCTTGTTCGAAAGACTTCCTTACCTCTCTGTGTAAGCATGTTATTGATGTGGCTGCTGTTTAGTGGCTTTTGCTAGTATTTTTAAAGGTTGAAAATCTGTGAGTAGTTATACCCTTTTTCACTACCCCTGTTAACTTTTCATATTCCATTCCAGGTATATCATTGAGTGTGGATCAGGTACATATCTCAACTCCTAATGCTTTCCACTAGTAGTCATGAAAGCAATTTACTAAACTCGGTCTCTCTTTTCTGCCTGTGTAGTGGAATGTACTTCGGAACCACGTGGAAGAAATCGACAAGGCACTTGGTGATAATTCTTAGGGTATTTTAATCATCTCGTCGATGTTTCTAAGTAATGGGTAGCTTGTTGATGGTTAGGTTATTCCTTTTTGGCAGCTGGAAACTAAAAATAGGTGGTGGATGTTTTTGTAGTTAATTACTGGGAAATGAATGATAACGATAACTGATGATGTATGGAACAAAACTACCCAACCTAAACTTGGTTTTGTGCAGCGGAGCATCCAACTTATGTGATATTTTGCTCAAATATTTTAGATTTTGATCATCTCCACTCCAAAAGTTCTGCTATTTACATGGGTTTCTGTTGATGTTGTTTGATGTTGGGATGCATATTGTTCAGTGACTGTTGTAATTGAGTATTAAAATGTAAATATTAATATGTACTGATGATTTTACCTTTTCCATTTAGACGTGGGAATTGAATAGAAATATACGAGCATGATAACTTATGTGCTGACTACATATCGGAACTGATCACATTTCGAGATTTTGCAGGCATATCGGAACTGATAACTTTTGAGATTATGAAGGATTATATTGATCTTCTGGCTCTCTCTTTAGCTCTATGTCTCTTTTCTCTTAGAGGTCTTCCTCTACTAGCAGGTTTTTCCAGAAAACTTTCTGGTGTGGATAGGAGATAAGCCTATATTTCTTGATTTCAATAGGATTCTTACAAAAATTGACACTTTTTCATTTTAGTTTTTATTAATTACATAATTTATATTTGTTATAATATGTGAGTAAATATTTAGAGTGGACATAACTGTTAGAGTTATTATATATTTCTAACTGTATAATGTAATATATACGTTAATATAATAATTAATTATATTAATAAAATATTATCAAAATAAAATTATGATAATATTTTATTAAATATAATTATGTAATAAGGTTAAAAATATAACATAAATTATGGTAATTTAATGATAACTAAACATAAGTTTCAAAACTAATAAAGTTAAACATATAAAAGTAAAACTTGAATATAGCTAGCAAAATAAAACTTGAACTAATATATAATTAATATTTTTATTAATATAATATAATAATTAATTATTTTATTGCTCAAAATTATTGATGGGATTGTTGCAGCCAAACGCGACTCTGTTTGCGAAGGGTTGCTGTAATATATTTATTCAAAATATATATTTTATTTTTTGGTGTATAATAATAATAATAGTAAATAAATAAAAATAAGAAATAAAATTGACTTGAGCCGGATCTGTAGTGGACTATTATTAATGGCAGTAAATTGATCCGAGTTTAACAGACCATTAATAAATAATTAATAATAATAAGAATAATAAAATCACTTCCAAA